>WUAW01001170.1:46287-57572 GCA_017165845.1 Thaumetopoea pityocampa | reverse complement strand
AGTTTACAAGTTATCACGTAGTCGGGACTTTTGTTTTTCTTTCTCAATAGTGTTTTTATTTATTTAGGTGTTTCGTTATTGTGATTCGTAATATGTTATGTTATACGTCGTGTTTATACGTTACTGTACTGATGTTCAAATATTGCACACAACCGACAACAGAAACCAAAACCTCTTAAAAATTCATACATCAATATTAGTATTAGGTGCAGACGCATTAAAAAGTAGTTTTAACGGAAAGGAGTGGCAACATTGCTAGATATAAAGATACTCTTAACTTGTCTAATTTATACCTCATCCTTTATGCGTCCATTCTCTGCATCCTCCGTCAATAAATTATGAGAAACTTGTTTTATTTGTTCCCGCAGTGCGCTGAGCTCCGAGCGCACAGTCCGCTCCGCTTCAATAGATAACGCGCGCGCCGACTCTTGCTCAGTTTCAAGATTCAACTTCTTTCGACGTGCTTGTTCCTCTTTAAACTAATGAGAAATTAAAAAATAAATCAGTTTCATTGTTCCTAATCGCATTTGCGTGAAAGGCTTGGTTTGAAATGGCAAAAGAAAGAAGTAGAACTCTTCTCTGAAGGAGGTTTTTACCCGTAGTGGTCAATAAATCAACACAGTCAATTGACGTAAATATTTAATTATTGAAACTATTTATAACTATTATGAAATTTAATAGGTCAGGGAGTACTTAGTCTTTTAGCCTGTCCGGCAAATAGACTTAAGTAAGCGACCTCGGCCCCCCGAGCTGCTACTGTCTCTTCCTTCTCCTTCCGAGATAGTAGTATCCTATATCCTGTAGTCTTTCACCTAAATTCTATATTCCTTTCTCAATACACCTTTCCCACTTCATCCTCTTTCCTTACCTTTCCATTACGCCGTGGGAATACAATGAGGAACTTTAATACTTTTGAACCTTACAAAATGGCGGCGTCGTGGTTCGCCACCCGACACGTCTCATTGCCCGCGGAGGCGAAGTCTGGGCTGCGGACAGCCACTTTGCTACATCAAACGATCGTAGCAGGTGGAAGGAAGTGGTCTCTGCCTACCCCAATGAGAAAGAGGCGTGACTGTATGTATGTTACTACATACTGTATATGTACTGCGGTCTCTGCCTACCCTTACCTTGGATGGGATATCGGCGTGAGTGTATATATGTATGAAATTTAATTAAATTATCACATTTATTGACTTATATATTATCCTAATATTATGGTTTGTGATTAATTGTTTACTATTATAAAATTTTTCAATGTCAAATTTTGTACATCAATGATATTTAAAAAAGAAAAAGTATTCAGATGGGCTAATTAAGGGCTTCTGAAACCAAATCCGTCGATGTTATTCGTCGATTATCGTCAATGTCGATGTAGTTGTTAGTCTTGATACTTCGTCAACAATAGCAAAGAAAAACATTTTAGTTTTAATAAAAATGTAATTGAATCGAGCAGGTCCACATCAGGTCCAGTGAGAACTAGATAGAATTTTCCGTAATGCTTCTTGCTTTTCCATATGCCAATGGGATCCGAAATACTAGCTGCCTGATTTCTCCGCCCGTTCTCATTTGCTATAGATAGTAAAGCCTCTAGTGATTGCCACAACGTTACATTTCCACACTACTCATTACTTCTTGAATAGATCAAGAAGTAATGAGACTGGACACCTCTCGGTTATGTAGTGACTTGGTATTTAAAAAGCCGCATCCTCCACATTTCCGTGAAATGTACAAGCGAATGATAGAAGAACGTGGGTAATGAATACGCCACGCTATCAGCAATCGACGGTCTTTTCTATTCAGAGCGTCAAGTTCTGAATGAGTTCACCTCAGTATGCCAAAAAAATAAGTAAGCATATGCATGACCCAACTAATGAAAGTACGAAACTTGTTACCACTCAATAAAAGGTTTGTAACATATTAGTACATATCACTCGGATCCGAGTGGGACGGTGCCATTGTAACGGTATCATCCACTCGAATCCGAGCGAAGCATCGTACATTTTTACAACTACGGCGTCCGTGGCGAGTGCACGTCGTTTAAAAAGACACACAATGTGTTAAGCACTTTTAATCTGTCAATAATTGTTTAGTATTCCGGTTGGCTATGCTTAACATTTGCGACATACCGAGGTAGGTATTTATAGGACTCCACTGCTGAGAAATTCGAGTGATATATCCTCTGAGAGCTGCAAATTACAAGACTCTACAACTTTTTCCCGATATTTTCTATATAGTTGATAAAAATCTTACTATTTTTATTACATTTCTTGCATTGTACCTTAATTTAATTAAGTCATAATTTCATCCGGCATTTTGTTTAAGCCTGTCAATACATGTCATTTAGATTACCTCATGTCATTCAGTAGAATAAATCAATGATTACGTAGTATCAACTATGAATTATGATGCGGTTGTACACTTACTTGAAGATCTCTGTCAACTTGCGCCGCCCTGCACTCATGTTCAGCGAGGGTCGCTTCTGCGCGCGCGCTTTCATCGCACAAGCGCATTTTAACGCATGCGTGCTCACAAACTTGTTTTTCTATGTCAACTAACACATCTTTGTCCTTTTCTGCCGCTTCGCCTCTAATTGCTAATTCTTGAACTAAAGCAGTACAAGCGCTTTTGTACGCATTTCTATCTTCAATCAACTTTGCTATCTGTGTTATAAAACTTATTTAAGTAATATGATCAGAAATGATATACATAGTTAGCATAGAAACCTATTACTTACTTCTTTGGTCATATCATCTTCTTTTTCTTCCGCATTAGTAAGTCGTCGCTGATAGCCGAGTTCAAGATCCTTCCAAGCAGTTTCCGCTCTCTCTAGAAGTTCAACTCTCTCGGCTTCCCTCTTGGCCAACTGGTTCGCTCGCTCGCGCAATTCTGTAGTTGCTGCATCCAGAAGCGTTAGTCTCTCCACACATTCAGAGTCCATACAACAAGCCTATGAACCACAAAATAAATCATTAATATCACAATAAGTTTCCAAATGTTAATTCATTTCTACTGCTTTCGTACCGCATCTATTTTGCTTCTCGGATCCTCTTTCTTGTCTGGCCCTTTTTGTTGCCTTCTTCTTTGGTTTTGATGTCCACTGTCCAAACGCATAACGATATTTAATTTTGTACTCGTAGGTATTTTGATGACCGGGCCTTTAGAATAACTATTTAAGCCTCTTGATATATCACAACATGATGGTTTTAAATTTTTATCGATCACTACAGACTTCATTTGATTATTCTTTTTCCAGGTGCATTCGATTTGCTCATCTTCAACAAACCTTTAAAATACAAAAGAATCGACATATGCATGTGTCTTTTATCATAATCGTATCTTCGTAAATATAATACGTAATTTACTTTGACAGATAAAATGTTTCAGTAATTACAAATTTCTGAGATGTGACATTGAATTAACAATAAAATCCAAACCCTGGACCCGTATTCGTACTAAAACTGTTTATCATCACATTACTGCATTTATTACTAATGAATGTAAGTATCTTCTATTTACTACACGTACTTATATAGACTGTCTGCACTGTTATGCCCAAGCTGTTGCCAAGCTAGCAAAGCACAAGCTAAATGCCTTTCCTCCGGATACTGGTATACCATTGAATCTACATCCTTTTCCATTCGCTCCTGTGCTGCTTTTATCGCACACTGCACAATAAAATAAGATTAAATGAAAATATTATATCATTGCTAACACCATAACCTATCGTATTTATGCAAAATTTTACCTTTAAGTCGATTCGGGGGTTCTTCTCTAATGCTTTCAAAATATTCCAAACTATTAGACTGCTCAAAGACGAAGGTTCATCCTTTGAAATAAATAAATAGATGAGCTACCACACCATTTTGGGCTATGCGTTACTATCTGGGCCCTTCGGTTTATACATAAAAATATGTAGTTATGAAAGCTACAACACCTACATAAATCTACAAAAAAAAATATGGAAAATACATTAATGAAAACTAAAGTAATGCTATCTTAAAACTTCTTTTTTTTCAAAATCGTAAATGACTCCAGAATACAAATGCACTCATATATCAGTGCATACAGGTGATAAATCCCAAAATAATCAACCGATATTAACAAGTCGTCAAGTTAAAGCGACTATTAGCGGACTTGAAAAAAATTAATCAGTTATAAGGACAGAATGTAACACCAATAAAATTCTGAATAAGGTTTTCAGATATTCATTAAAAGAATCTTTATACGATGTTCAGACAATATTAGACAATTTAAATTATTTTATAATCAGACAGCGTTTTCAAAAAAAAACATTCCATAATTATTTAAATTTCTTTTGTGATTTGCCCAACGATATTCAATCTACTAAGCTCTTTAGATTTTTTTCCAAGGATAAATATACTTTTCGAGCACATAGTGGCTGCCTTGTTCCCTCAGGGAACGGACTACAGGGGCCTGTAGTCCAATCTCTGAGGGCATAAGGGTATAAGTGTAAGGATATAAGGTTCCTACTTTGGTCGCCTGGCTATCATATCTCAGCACACGCAGATGACACAGCACTGGCGGTATCCTAGGAAGAAATGGACGTGGATATCCGCCGGTTGAAAGCTAAAAAGATGACTCCAGGGTCTAATGGCATACCGGAGCGTACATAGATCATCGCCCTAAAGGCGCTCGGGCCTCTTCTCAGGGCGCCCCTCTCGGAGCGCCTCCACCAGGACCGATTTCCATTAAGTTGGAAAACCAGAAAACTTATGCTGATAGGCAAAGAGGGGCACCCTCCGGAGTCACCATCTGGCCATCGCCCACTGGTATTGCTCCATGACGTGTGCAAAATCTTTGAAAGATTTATTGCAGAGCACTTTGTTGAACATCTCGCGCATAGGGGACCTGATATAGCGAGAAGCAGTTTGATTTCCATCGAGATAGATCCACGCTGGACGCCATACGAAGGGTTTAGAATTTAACAGCGGTGACACCATCTCGCGGGGAGTTGTGTTGGCGGTATCGCTAGACATCACCAATAATTTTAATTCCCTCCCCTACAGTTCTATTCTGAAATCGCTGCGCTTCGATGGTATCCCGTATTACTTCCGTTGTACAATCAGAGACTACCTGCCTGGTAGGCGTGTGGTCTACCCTGAAAGTAAAGGAGAAGTAAGGGAAAGGTGGCAAGAGTGCGACGTAATGTGCGGTGTTCCACTGGGGTCGGTGCTCGGCCCGCTCCTATGGAATATCGGATACGATTGGGTGCTGTATGGCACTCTCCTGGACAGCGTAGCGGTCACGCTCTGCGCTGATGATACCCTAATAACGGCGAGAGGTAAAATCGTGGTTGAGAGCGTGCGCCACGCTCCAAATCTGCTGCTGCTTTAAAATCTCGGTAGCCCCGATACATCCTGTCACCGATTCTACGCTGATATTTTGTGTTCCTATATAGGGCTCCTATCTGGACGGGGAAATTGATGGCAAAAAATGTCGGGCATCTGCATCATCCACAGCGTGCCTTAGCTGACAGAATAATACGTGGGTACCGCACGATATCCTTTGAGGCGGATATCTCCTCGTCGGGACGCTTGCTTGGCATATAGAGGCTTTGGCCTCTATATGCCAAGCAAGACTTCTTAGAAGAAACAGTCGGCCAGTGGCGGAGCTCTCCTTGATATTGACAGCATGGAGACGAAAACTGTATGCGGCGATAGTAACGGAGTGGCATGGGCTGCTGGTGAATCCCACCGCCGGGCACGCCACTATTGTAGCGATCGTCCTTGTTTTTCGGGAGTGCCTAGAGTGCAATCACGGTGTGCTAAAGTACCGACTGACGCAAGTGCTGTCCGGACATGATTGCTTCGGTAAGTATCTGTGTGGGATCAGACGTGAGAAGTCGGATAAATGTAACCATTGCCCCGCCCTGGAAGATACGGTGGCCCGCATCCTATCGTCGTGTCTGGCGTGGGATTCGCAGTAACTCCAGCTCGCAGCACAGGAGAACAGGCGCTCTCGCTACCGGTCAAGGCTATCGTGGTGAGCGAAAGCACCTGGGCGGCAGCTACTACCTTTTGCGAGGTCGTGATGACGGCAAAGGAGGCAGCCGAGCAGCTACGCAAAGAAGTTGCACATAATCGGGCTCGACGCAGGCGTCCGGTGCGTAGGCGCAGGGCCTACGTGAACCTACAGCAACCCTAGAACGCTGCTTGCGGGCGGCAGGGAGGGCACCCTATCTCCCGAACAGAACAGGCCCGTGACGAGAGCACACTGCGTCCGGCGCCCCTCCACAGAAGAGGGAAGCCAGAAGGACTCCCTGGAAGAGCCTTAGAGCTCTCGGTGGAAAGGAGGGAGTAATCCCTTCCTAAAAGAAGAAGCCCGTGAGAGCCCACACCCAAGCCCGCCCGAACCGCAAATGACTGCTCACGTGTTTCCCGCACTCGGGCGCAAGGGCCAAGGCGGACGCCGCCGCACAGTTTTTAGTGGGTTCAATTCACACATAACCGTCGTGCTGTGCCCTCGGCGCGACGGTATGAGTCATCCACTTTCTGTGCTTTAAGAAAAAAAAAGGATAATATACTTACCGCAAAATCAATGCGCTTCTTGTCATTCCCATCACTACTTTCACATGTATCCATTTTTTATTTAATCTTACTCTGATGTTACGGTTGTGTGAACTACTCAACAATTTATCCAAGATTAAAATACATAATTTATTTATAGTTAAGAAAACACATTTTTATTTCTATGACATTTTAGACTAAAATTTGGCTGACAGCAGTAGAATATGACATACTAATGGTTCTATTTTAACTTTTTCGCTTTATAGTTATCCAGCTTTTACAGATTTTAATGGCATTCTGAACCTTTTTATTGTAACTTGATCGCTGTTTTGACCATTTTACCAATATCATAGTACGTTGAAATGAAATATGAAATATATTTATTTGCGTGAAACATGGTATACAGGAGTTGTTAAGAAAAAAACGAGAAGCAGCGCGTTCCGCCCATACCAGACATGCAAATAGTTAATAGTCGTAACGTCCAATCTGAAAAAATCTGACATGCTGTTAAAATAATTCAAAACAAGCCAATCCTTCAGTATTTTGCCGAACTTGTTTGCTGGCAGTTCCCTGATATCTCACATATAATAACGGTGTTTTATATACATTTTCGTCTTTGGCATACCGGACAAAATAACTCGACCTAGATTTCAGGTATTTCTAGGATACATACTACCAGCTGTTTTGAATAAATTATGATGTGTTTTAACAAATTAAAGCAGACGATACTCTTTAAATAGGGGTTTACATGAAAGTAGTATTATGTACCTATTTTGTGCTATTCTATTTCTGTGCTACCTATTATGTTCTGAGACATTCAATTAGTTACTTTTTGTCAACTTTTCAAGCATTGCTACCACCCAAACCTAATACTGATTACAGGCCTCTTCAGTTTGCCACTAGATTTGTCGAACTTCTACCGGCCACTCTTGAGACCACCTGACCGCTGTTGTCTGCCATTCTTTCTGTGTACATTCCTAGGCCATCTTTTTTTATCTGCCGTCATAACAATGTCATGACTTTCGATCAATATCGTGTTCCAGTATTTTGCGTACTAAAGTAAACGTCACCCTATTTATTATTTTCAGATTTATGGGAACATAGTGTCATAAATCAGATTAATCAATCAATGTTTCCGCACAGTGCAAGTTCAATAATAAAAAGCACTAGAGAAAGGAGCGAGAGAATCATGGTAGTGTATTGGATAAGTTCTCGTTCCAAATCTAAGAATCGGAAGGTCTCGCGTTTGATCCTCGGCTGATACACTAACATTAGCATGGCTTCTCCATTTTTCGGATGTCACGTAGAACAGTGAGTTCTGGTGGGTATCACAACAATGCTGATCGTTAGCAGAAATTATGGAGGCTAACAGGGATAACGTCAGTTGACAATTGATCTTAACCCATCACAACACAGCCGCATCACCTGCAAAAAAATAGCAAACTTTGACGCAAAAGTCGAGACACTGCTAGGTCGAAAAAAGTATAATATATAAGTTATTTCAATTTATTATGTCTCAGCGATGCAAGTTCGGTAATAAATAGGAAAAGAGGGAGAAAGGGGAAGGGGTAGTATTCAGCGTACCTGCGCGGGAGACATCGCCCTCTACTTGCCTTAGATAACGGTGCGGACCTTCCAACTACTACTACTAGTATTACTGAATGTAGAAACTATTTATAGACTATGACATCGTGTCACATGTCTTGATACTATGGTCGTGCCTAATTCAAATAGTGTAACCTTACTATTTTCTAATATAGAATATTTCGAACCAAACACATATAACGCATACAGATTACAGTTAACTTACGCGTATGACGCCCGAGATCAACACTGCCGCTCAAAAGCAGTCCAAAGGCATCTTAAATAATGAGTTTTAATCCATATTTTATATCTACTATAGTCAGGTTATAGAGGTTACACTAACAGTAAAATTAACACGTAATACTGCCTTGCATACCAATAATTGTATTTTTTTTTCTTATAATTCTACAAATTACTTTATCGACTTTTATGTGTATCTGCATAACTTATTTGTATAACTAGCTATTGTTCGCGGCTCCGCCCGCGTGAATGTCTGTTTTCTGCTACATGGGAAATCCCGACACAATTTTTACTTATAACAAATAATAATCTCATATAGATTTATATAAAAAGCGTTGTTACCACTTTTACTTGACCTCTCGTACATTAACGGCAGGTACTAAAACAGGGATTAAGCTGTATCTTCAATTCTACTGGACCGATTTTGATGAAACATGCCATTGTATTTAAGTTGGAATAGTATCTTTAAGACTATAATAGTTTAACCAAAACTTCTACCCGCTGGTTTTTGGGTGAAGCCCGAACAAACAAACAAACATCGACCGATTAGGTTAGGTTACATCGATAGATTAGGTTACAGAAGTTCTTAATTATCTGATCTGGGTAGTTTATTTTTAAATATCTTGAATTTTTGAAAATTTGACATTTAACTATTTTATAATAGTAGATAGTTTATTTGAACAAAACATATTTTATTCAAATAATAAATAACGGATACAGTATGTGTAATAAATACATTCGAACATATTTCGATATACATACAAGATGTTTTTTATGTTGACTGTCACAGCCTTCAACATTATCATTGACATGAACTGACAAATTCTCGAATGATTGGATGAACGTGATAAGTGAAGGCAAATTTAATCAACGCTCGGATCCGTTACTTGTGAATGGACAAGTACCAATATTGGGTCTTGGTTTTTTTCCAGTCCGAGTGTATGCATCATATCAACACACAGCATATATTTAAACTACAATAGGTACAATAATAGGTATTGAGTACTTGGAACAAGTAGGTGCACGCGCGCACTCCCTTCTTGCAGTACAAGGACTGTAAGATATTAAATTACTTTAGTCTGGCATGTTTACCTTTACAAAAATATGTGAATTAGTCATAAAATTCTCGATTTCCAGAACATTAAAGACTTTTTAGCAACGCAATTAATTTTATAGACACTTCTTACCTACATTACACATGTAAAGGTTCATTGCAAGGAATATTCTCTACCAGTACCGTATGACTGGGCATATATGCATGTCCTCCTTAGGTTTTGCGTATAAGAGATGTCGTTTAACCTCATGTTATTTTAACCTGTCTTGTAACGCGCAGTAGCCTTGGAAATAATATTGCGCTATCTACATAACGAGCCCTTTCCCATACACGCAAAAAAAAAAATGTAATTGCGACAGAAGCAACATTGCAAGCATTATGATACGTTAATCAACCTCTAAGCATACTAGATACATGAAACTGATGATATGCTTCTAACTAGTCACCAAACTACACGACTATTTTATGTGTTTCTAGCTTGAAATGAAATGAAATGAAATGAAATATACTTTTTTGCATGAAACATGGTACACAGAAGTTGTTGTGGTGCTTTGAACACAAATAATTTTGATTGGTCGCATTAACAATTTTTAACTAGAAATGGTGCATCCATATGATGATTCTACCTGTCTCTTAAATTATAACCGACTAGCTTTTGCTCGCGGCTCAGCTCGCGTGAATGTTAGTTTTCTGCTACATGGGAAATCCCGATACAATCATAGATTTATATAAAAAACCTTAGATCCACCTTTACTTGACCTCTCGTACCTTAGCGGCGGCTACTAAAAAAGGGATCATGCTGCATCTTTAATTCTACTGGACTGACTTTAATGAAACATGCCCTATTATTTATGTCGGAATAGTAGTACCTTTAAGACTGTAACAGTTTAATCAAAATCTACCCGTTGATTTTTGCATAAAGCCCGAACAAACAAACAAGCAAACACACATCGACAGATTTGGTTTCAAAAGCTTTTAATTACGCGATCTGCATAGTTTTGATTTTTATTTTTTGATTTTTAATATTATTGATTTTTGAAAATTTGACATTTAACAATTTTATACTAGTATAGATTTATTAATTTATTAGTCTTTATTTTTGAGAAGGAAATTTGTTCAGACAAGTTTTCCAAGTTGTCAAGAAATATTTTTACCATCAAAATAACCTATTGGTCACAACGAAAATAGCAATGTGCATAATCGTGCAATAATATATACGATTGAGTCCAACCGTATACATTATACTGCATCGGTATTTTTGTGTATCGGTATTTCTTTGTATCAATGTTTTTGTGTATCAGTATTTTTGTGTATCCGTATTTTTGTGTATCAGTATTTTCATGTATTAGTATTTTTGTATATCAGTATTCTACATTACAATATATGCACACGAGTTTCCTGATAGGATCATTCCGGATCGGTGATCTTCACGCGACTATCCAATAGAATCTTGTATTGTATCGGGCGCATCGCGCGGCGGTCTGATGACCCCACTACGCCACAATAACACCTCAATAAATTGATCGTATGCCGACGGTGCGCTGCGTATCTATCATATTCATATGTAACCACATTAAGTTTGAATATTTACGTTAGGTAATAACTTTGTGACAAGCGATTGCAAAATCATTGTGCCACGCCTACCTGTTCCTAGAACTACGCAAAGCGTAGAGTATAGGGTACAAAAAATTAAGATCACAAAGAGGAACCTTTTACTTCAAAAAGCTTATACCCCGTCTAATCCTTGTAATGCGATAATATTTACCACTATCCATCCTTTTTTTTTAACGCAGACTGAATCCTACATAGTACATAGGACTTCCGCAAGTCGCGAGGGCGGCTTGCGGGGCGTGTCAGACTCCTACTGACTAAACACTCTG
>WUAW01001170.1:22544-45284 GCA_017165845.1 Thaumetopoea pityocampa | reverse complement strand
AAAATTACCTAAGGAATGTATAGGATATCATTATCCTACTATTCAACCAACACCTACTACGATCTTCAAGATGCCTGTCAGGCATGCGGATTACGGAAAACCCCTCTATTTTGAGGAGGAGGCCTATGTGTAAAAGTGAAATTTCACAAGGTGATGATGATGATATTGATAAAATACAATAGCACAAGCTTGTTTCTTGGTGAACATATTATAATTGAAATTCCGAAAAACCGCACTGTTCCTGGCGGGATTTAAAAAAAACTGAAACCCATGCTGACGAAATCACGAGCAACAACTAGTATGTTTTTATACTGGATAAAACCCGCGCTTCGCTCACAATTAATTCACGATGGTCATATCTGTGTCCGTTCTTGATGTCAAATACCGCCCTGTCACATTTCGAAACGTCCGCTCAGCCGTTGAGGCGTAAAGACGTATCATACAAAAAACGCACTAATACTTTTATGATATTAGTGTGAATGTATGTCAGCGGATATTTAGTGAAATGCTGCGATCATTTTAATATTTGAAACATCAACAAAGCCTTAGAAAGTACTCTCGAAGACGATACTAATTTACTAGGTGCATATAAACAACTTTTGCAAGCGCCTATTCAAGGTTTTCTAGATTACGAGTAGTTCTCGAGTAATTGGCCGCTACCAAACACATTTTTTCTTGGCTGTGTGCTGGTATAATAATATCGTCGGCCTTTTCTGACACTAGGGTTATGGACAGCAACGTTATCCTGCGATTTAACATACGTCTACTGACATCTGCAAGACGCCTAACAAGTGTAAAGATTATCGCAACACTACATATGTAATATTTTTATTATACGGGAGTCACACGCCTAGCGATGGACTTGGCCTCTCTTCGTGATAACGGTTATCTTAATAATGTGAAAGTTAGTACATACATACATATAATCACGCCTTTTTCCCTGGCTCTTTCTGAAAGTTTCTATGGATGTTTATTACTTAATACGCAGAAACGTTTTAACGGATTTAGATGAAACATGGTACACAGAGAGGCATGTCCTGTATTAAAACCTAGCATGATTTTTATCCTAGAACGTTTTTAGGTCAGGGAGTACTTAGTCTGATAGCCTGTCCGGCAAATAGATTTAAGTATACGGGTAAGGTACTACTGTCTCTTCCTACTCCCTCCGAGATAGTAGTATCCTATATCCTATAGTCCTTTTCCTAAATTCTATATTCCTTGCTCAATACACCTTTCCTACCTCATCCTCTTTCCTTTCCTCTCCAGTAAGCCGTGGGAACGCAATGAGGGACTTTAATACTTTTGAACCTTATATAAAGGCAGCGTTGTGGTCCGCCACCCGACACGTCTCGTTGTCCGTGGGGGCGAAATGCGGGCTGCGGATAGCCACTTTTCTACATTAAACAATCGTAGCAGGTGGAATGAATTGATCTCTGCCTACCCGAATGGGAAAGCGACATTACTGTATGTATGTAGTATGTACTATGGTTTCAGCTTACCCTTATGAGCGTGTCGTCGTGAGTGTCTGTAGGTATGTATTATTTTAATTTTTCAGGAGAGCGAAACGTTGTCTATCGTGTATAAACGAAGCTAGTAAAACATATCTCTACGATTATAAATGCAAGACATTGAATTGTTTTCTTTTCTTTTTTTTAATTTTAAGTGCATTAACGGAGCTACGCTATATTTGCATTGATATTGGTAATTACAGAGCCTGGAAATAACAAAAGCCTAGTTTTTTATCTAAGACAAAATTACAATTCCTCTGGGGATAGATAGCACTTCCAATGTATAAAACTAATAAGCTTAGTGTATCATTAAATATTTTAAATAATATTATTGTACCCTATTAATATTTAAACGCAATGGCGAAATTTCAATATATAATCGTAAATTCTATACATAACTGTTTAATAATTTTTAATTAGAAAGTAGCCGTCTGTTTATTTTATTTCTACGAATATATATGTACTAGCTATGCTGCTCAGCCCGCGCGCACTCAAAGATTTGTATATGTTACAGTTAAAACCGGTTTTTAGATAGAACGTGTTTTCCCTAGTTAGAACTAGTTTTTGCTTAATGCTTTTGTTAAAACTAAAATTAACTAATGCTCAAAATTGAATATCAGGTAAAACTAGTTCTTACTAGACTAAACGCGTTTTTCCGAAGCGAGTCAGTTAAAACGATTCCGACCGAGATTAAAGTTCATCGTACCTTATTCTGATTGGTCACGAGACTTCACTCGATTCGATAAGTGCGGGGAAATCCCTTTCCGAGCGCCGTCCACTGCATCTAGTTGCCTGTAGCTAGTTGCAGTGGACAGCATCAGATTATAACAGGAGCCAAACAAAAAGACGCATAAAGTTCATCCAAAACAAGTGGAGAATCGCCAATCGCAGCAGAAGTCAGTGAATATGACATTGAAGCTGAAGCATCTATGTTGTAGAGCCTCTTATAATACTACCAAATGACAAAGACCTCGAAGTTGTAAAAAATGTGAATCGACAAATATTGGCATCCAAAGCCAAATAATGGCACATCAAAACTTAAAAAAACAGGCCAAAAGAATGACATTGGCTTCAGATGCAATACACGTTCCACTAGAAATCGGTGGTAATGTAATTATACAAATCCCTGATGTCATCAGAACTAAAGCAGATCTACGTAATATAGTCGTAATATAGTACATAATATAGTGAAGTGGTTCTTCAAAAGGATGATCAAGGTTTTCACAAGATTGGATCGAAATATGGAATACTCGACAAATTATATTGCAGGTACCTATGTATTGCTTAATTGTTTTATCGTATAACTATATCGCTATTAGGTAAAAGCTAACTATTTAAATGTTCTTTTCAGGTCAGAATTTGACAAGTGCAAAGAAAAATGTTTGCATGAAGAAGATGTTCCAAATACAAATTTACCTTTGAGAACTGTTGCTAAGGAAGCAGCTATAGGGACAGGCCAAGGATTTATGCGCTGCGTATGCAAGAAAGGATGTGTGTAAAAAAGGTGTCTCTGCAAGAAAAATGGTTAGCTTTGTAACTTAAAATACCACGATAGTTTGTCTTACAATAACAAGTAGATCCTCATCCTTTTTTAATTTTAAAGTTGTTTGATTATTTTTTAATGTATGTTAACAAATATTCCTTAACAATGTTCCTTTTTTAAATTTTATGGTTGTGTTCTGTTGACTTCTTTGTTTATTTTATTTACTTTTAATTAATATTGTCACCTTGGCAACTAATTTATTTCGATGTTCCCTAGAATGTTCCTTTAGTGTAAGATTATTATTTTTACGAGGAACATGACTCTGTATCCTAGATCTTTTTAATAAATATTTTTAAAANATAGCAGCTATAGGGACAGGCCAAGGATTTATGCGCTGCGTATGCAAGAAAGGATGTGTGTAAAAAAGGTGTCTCTGCAAGAAAAATGGTTAGCTTTGTAACTTAAAATACCATGATAGTTTGCCTTACAATAACAAGTAGATCCTCATCCTTTTTTAATTTTAAAGTTGTTTGATTATTTTTTAATGTATGTTAACAAATATTCCTTAACAATGTTCCTTTTTTAAATTTTATGGTTGTGTTCTGTTGACTTCTTTGATTATTTTATTTACTTTTAATTAATATTGTCACCTTGGCAACTAATTTATTTCGATGTTCCCTAGAATGTTCCTTAAGTGTAAGATTATTATTTTTACGAGGAACATGACTCTGTATCCTAGATCTTTTTAATAAATATTTTTAAAAACATATCTTGTTTTCAATCCCAAATTAGTTTCTCTAGTGCTAGTAGTAGTGTGACAACGAGTTTTATCTGAAAATAAAATATATCAGTGGTAAATGCTAGTTTTGACTAGGTATTTCTACTTTTAACAAAAGCATTAAGTAAAAACTAGTTTTAACTAGGGAAAACGCGTTCTATCTAAAAACGGGTTTTATCCGTAACATATATAAATATTATCTCTACTACGACGCCACCTATTGAATCCTAACATAATTATGAGACGATGCGCCTCGAAAAAAAAAAATTATGAGTATGATCTTAAACGGCCAAGTCGGTCAGTAGTTGCACGATCATTACACTGCAATCAACGATATACATAATTTTCTTTTTCTTTACCATTTCACCCCTCATACTATTAAATTAATATACGATTATTAATATACAGCGCACTCCCATCAAAGAAGTATTTATTTATTTAAACTTTATATAGAACATATAAAAACGGACTTAATGCCCAAGNGATAATTATGAGACGATGCGCCTCGAAAAAAAAAAATTATGAGTATGATCTTAAACGGCCAAGTCGGTCAGTAGTTGCACGATCATTACACTGCAATCAACGATATACATAATTTTCTTTTTCTTTACCATTTCACCCCTCATACTATTAAATTAATATACGATTATTAATATACAGCGTACTCCCATCAAAGAAGTATTTATTTATTTAAACTTTATATAGAACATATAAAAACGGACTTAATGCCCAAGTCAATCTCTACCAGTCCAAGTTTGGGTAATAATATACAAAGATAATGTATGTAATAAGTAGTAGGCTGTTGCCGATAATGACACGAGAATGGAAACCAATATTAACATATTAATACTTACATATAATTTATAATTAAACCAGTACACAGATATTGTACTAATATTATACACAAGTACAGTAGTCTCACTAATCCGGCACTATTAAAAACCATGGGTGTCGGATTATTGGAATGTTTGGATTATTGGATTGTATAGAAAAACTGTATAGAAAACATATATTTATTTGTGTAACATTCATTTGTGCGAATTAGTTAATTTTATATCTTACAATTAACTAATTAGTCTTAAAGTAATCCTTAATTGAGGTCTAGTTTTTTACTTGACATTTTTAATTACAATATTTTAAATTTGAAAAGAGAAAGTAAATATGTACGTGTTATTGTGATAATTTTTGAGGTTATACTAATCACAGAGTACTTTTTTTATACTGAAAGATGCTGGTGCGCAAGCATGGAACGAAGGAAGGGAGGGGTGAGAGAAGCGTGAAGCGCCGGATTATCGGACTACTGAAGTGTCGGATTAGTGAGACTACTGTATTCACTTCCCTATCCAAAATTTGCTCGGATGAGATCGCTTCTAGTTACAGCTATTAATTGTATACTTTTGTGTTTTTATTAAATATTTTTCGGTATATCTCTGTTTTCGGTCTGCTAATAAATAGTTATCCATCTACTATTCTGTTTAAGCAAACAGCCAACTATTTGTTTTATTAAATCATGCAAAAGTATGACTTTTTTTATAAAAATACACAAAATGTACTATTGAGAGATATTCGATATAAACACGGAAATGGCAGCAAATAATTAGTATTGTATTTTATATACACGCTCATAAGAAGGAAGGAAGAACACAACTTGTTTTTCTATGTATATAAATGCATAATATATCATAAGAATAATAAAACTTCTCCGTAGCTGTGAATGCACGTGAAGAACGTCATCACTGTAAATACCCCCACCTCGACTCACCTCCAACCGGTCTATATAAAAAACAGACAACGTCGCCTCGGCGGATTCTATTTATGAAATTCTATTTATATCTATATTATTATAAAATTATTAAATGTCAAATTTTGTAAATCAAAGATATTTAAAAAAAAATACTCAGATCGACTAATTAAGGGCTTCTGAAACCAAATCCATCGATGTTGATTTGTTAGTTTCACGCGAAAATCAGCTAGTAGATTTTGGTCTAACTATTACTGTCTTAACGGTACTATTTCAGCTTAAATACTGCGTTATCTTTTATCAAAATCTGTCCAGTAGAATTGAAGATACAGTAAAAGTGCTTCTAAGACTTTTTATATAATGACTATTTCGGGATTTCCCATGTAGTGGAAAACAGATATTCACGCGGGCAGAGCCGTGGGCAAAAGCTAGTATAATATATAGATGAAAATTTATTTCTAGTCGACGCGTCGCGAATTATTTGTTAATTGTCTTGTACAACGAACTTTAACTGTTTACCCTCCTTACGTTTCACATTTATTGATTGAATTATCTGTCTTGTGATTATACGATTATAATTAATAACTTAATGCTTTGTAATAAATTAATTATAATACCACTTCTGATGTATGTACATGTAATATGATGTACATGTAATTAAGATTGCGGCGACGCTAAGCAAAAATTAGAGGCTTATAGTTTGCCATTTGTTAAATTCAATAGTTTCACAATTTCATTAAATACGAGCGCATCGGTCCTTCAACACATGCAGACAGCAGCTGACGGCGCTTAGCGCTCAACTGGTTCTTTATTGAAACCAACATTGGACGCTAACTAAACGCAAACTGTTAGCCGCAAGCTATTCAATTAATGGTCTTGTTCTTTTTTTTAATTAGGAATTAGACTACATACAACACTATAGTTTTTAATGGATTAGAGGGCGAGATATGATAAACTAAACAGACACCTATCTGTACGTTTGGACGTGCTAATCTTCACAATGGCTATCTACACATACTCTTTTCTTCTACCACCAGCACCATATTCACCATATTCACCAGCGCCATATTTGTAAATGTCAGCTGGTATTATTTCATCTGCATTAGTTTAGTGATACTTTAGTTATTTAACTGGAATTTATCATTTATTTTGTAGGAAGATTTTATTGATTGTATGTTATTTAAGACTAATAAGATATCTTTTATATTTAATACACAACAGAGTTTAATTTTTATCCATGACTGTTGATACACGCAACTTCGTCCGCTATAATAATGGAAGAGTGATAATGATTATGATGATAATTTATAGCCTATGATATCTTCGAAACTGTAATATTAATATAAAAATCACTGAACGGATTCTATTAAAGTTTTTGTTAATATATTAATATTAACAAAAACCTTAACAGAATCCGTTCAGTGATTTTTGTGTGATTCATAAGTTACATTTTTGCAGTTACGATTTTATATTAGTCACAGAAGATAAATGTTACATGTTAGCGTGGATCTTACATGTTTGTGCATATAAATAAGCGTTGCTTAATCAAGAAATCGGCTCGAGTGCCCATACTAATCAGGCTTACGAGCTCCTATGATGAGATCACAGCACATGAATCGATAAACCCTAAAGTGAAGACCGGTAGTTACTAAGACTCCAATAGCGCCTGTAAACATGATATTTTGAGCATTATAATCAATAGAGCTAGACCAATTGTAACACTAAACCTACCAGAGTGGTCAAATGACCACTTTTAAGAGTTCATTCAAAATGTTTTTTAATTATTACATGATAATTATTTTGTGTTTAATTGCCTATGTTAAATTCTCAAAATAATATAATGTTTAATTTTAAAAGCGGTCATTTGACCGCCATTGGTAGAAATAGGTATAAATACATAAAATGTCGGTAGGTTTAGTGTTAATTTATCACATTAAAATATATTTAATCCCCATTAAAACTAATATTAAATAAATTAGTTTGTGTGTGTTAATGCTATAAATACGGACTAGGTATAAAATTAGCTTGTCATAATACAAATATTTATTCTTAACACAAAGTATTGGTATATTTTTTTTAATTGTAGAAGTAGACAGTTTTATTTAACATTCAATCATGGAAATGCAAAAATTAACATTAATACGTTGAACTTTGTATTTCCGCGTTTAATATAGTAAAATTATATAGTTTTATATAACACTAGCTTTTGCCCGCAACTCCGCCCGCGTGAATGTCGGTTTTCCGCAACATGAGAAATCCTGACACAATCATACATTTATATAAAAAGCCAAAGAACCACTTTAACTTGACCTCTCGTACCTAAGCGGCGACTACTAAAACGGGGATCAAGCTATATCCTCAATTCTACTAGACCGATCTTGATGAAACATGCCGCATTAATTAAACCGGAATAGTACCTTTAAGACTGTAATGGTTTGACCAAAATTTACTCGCTGGTTTTACGTGAAGCCCGAACAAACAAGCAAACATCGACAGATTTGGTTTCAGAAGCGCTTAATTAGTCGATCTGAGTAGTTTCTTTTTAAATATCTTAGATATTTGAAAATTTGACATTTAACAATTTTATAATAGTAAAATGATGATAGATATAAAACGGACACATACGTACGAAGTTCTGTAGGATTTTATTTTCGGAACGTGATCAGAAACGCAACTATTGTAATAAATTGTAGAACCGGAATAACTGGAACTTCTACCAAGTTCACTGTCATTACTTACCTTGTTGGTAACCTGCTGCAGCTTTAGCGACACACGTACTCTAAGTACACGGTATACGCCTGCACAACCAACCCACTAATGTGTACTGTCAAACATACTTTTAATTTAACACATACGGAAACCTTTTACGTCAATATATATTTTGGTGCTACTAGTACATATGCAATTGAAGTGATGAAGAAATGCACACCAAAATTGATTTTATGGGTAATTCTTAAGTTACCAATCAAAGAACGCGGGAACAATTTCTAAAGATTGGGCACTACTTAAATATAACACCGAATAGCAGTAGTGCTTTACGCGCTACTTTATTCCGGTTAGGTAATAAGGTAAGATCCAGACAAAACGTTTTAGTTTAGCATTTCCCCAATCCGCACTAGGCCAGCGTGATAGACTACGGCCTAAACCCCTCTTGATAAAGAAAAGTCGGTGCCCCTATAGTGAAGATGAATACAGACTGGAGATGATGATAATAGTAGTGGCGAAAGGTAAAAATGTTCAATAAGGAATCCGCCCCAAATAAATGTCAACTGATGCTAAGTTGACATTTATTTGGAGCTTGGAAACTTTCAACTTTTTAATTATAATGTTGTCTATTATTTCAGAATGCGCTTTCACTTGTTTCTGTCATTGTGAACACTGAGCAGTTTGTATTAGTACTGGGTATTTTTTTTAAAGTGTAGCCGACGGGAATCGGCATATAAGGACGTCTCGCCATAGATATGTATATAATATTAGTAGGTATATGGTAACCTGTTTCCACCACCATTTTAATACTCACGCAACACCCGTGGTTGTGCGCCGGGCCACTAGAAGGACGACGAGTGGTTTTTAATGCAAGCCTCACGTGCTTGTCCGTAACCGTACGCACCTTCGGTGTGACGAAAGGCGTCAGTCATTTTCCATTCGTAAAAGAAGTAACGTGTCTTAAACCTGCTGTAGGTGCATGTCATGGTTAACAGTAGTCACTTACTGTGGGATTTATACTCGTTTCTTTAATCGATGAAACGAAAAATATAAGTGTATGGTAATGAAACAGCTACCACGAAATCGGGTACAAATCCTTCTCCTCTATTATAGTTCATCATAATTCAGACGCTCGCTGCTGAGCAAACTCAGCTTACGAAATGATATGTATTTATTTTGTTTTTCCAAGGCAAATTCTAAGTAAACATAAGTGTGAAAATACCAACACAATGATTTACTTATCGTTTTCAGCTAATGAAATAAGTAAATCTACGGACTTGTGTCCAGTAGTAGACGTCTCGATTACTTAAAGTATCTCGTTGAGAACTAAAGTTATACTGGAATTTTGACAGTATCCTAAGTAAGGCGCCATCACCTAAAGTTTTATATTAGTGTTTTAGATTAGTTTATTGTAATATTATATAATTTTGTGTTATTTTGTTTATGAATCATCAATACGTCCCGGGATAATAGTAGGCGTGAGGGTATGTTTATAAAAATTCTTACATGATTTACTAACCTTCTTTTTAATTGGTGGTCAGAGATCACTCTCACATACATAGTAACATACTATCTATTATACACAAGAACTACAGTCACCGTTATACCTACAAAGGATTAGATTTAAATAACTGATGAAGCAGTGGGCTGGGTATGTAACTCGCAGAACCAATGGAAGTTAGGGCTTTAAAATATTGGAATGGTGACCCCTAACCGAAAAGCGTAGTGTGACTCAAACCCCGACTAAGGAGACCGATGATCTAATTAAGGCCAGGGAAACGGTTATAGGGAGCTCACAGCCGCTAAGTGAGTCGATCATCAGAGGAGCTTGTGTCCAACATTGGACGCCTGTTCACTGGTATATAGCCTATAGTTTTCATATGAGGGGTAATTAAATGCCTCGTTGTAACTCAAAGTTTAAGTGACAGTAAACGTCGGGGACCTAGTAGAATCTTTGAATGGCGACCCTAAACCGAAAAGCGTGACATGAATGGACCCCCTACTAAGTTGATGATCAGCCCCCTACTGTAACTTAAGGTCACGGGCAATGGGTGTGGTGATTATTAGAGAAGGCCAGCAGTAGACGTTTGTAGATTGATGTGATAATGCTGAAGATACTAAATTCTACTGAGTTTTTCACCATCAGTACGGTTAGGAACTGTGAATGTTATTTAACGGAACTTTGCAAATGTATGTTATATACTTCGATACATATGTAAAGATGTATGCGTAGCTTGATGTTGTCACACACACCGACAACATTGTCGCTCGGCAGCGACATAGTACTCATTATTATACGCTGGCAGCGTGCAGCTTCATATAAGCACGTTGAGAGTGCGCGCGCGCTCGTCAGTAAGAGGTTGGCTAGAGCTCGCCGCGTGTTGTTGCTAATCAAACGCTTCACCTAGTTGCCGGCAACTTGAGCACGATCGCGACCGAACGATGTTGATACTCGCAGCGTTCTGATTTGCGTGAACGAACAAAAATACGCGAACTCGTAACGTTAACATTTTCGTTTGTTCTGTCTCGTTTAATATTTCAAAGCAACATGGTTAGTGGCAATAAAGTCCCGAGCGATCCTAATAAAATACCACCGAAAGATCGCGAGAAAAAAACAAACAATTATAAGAGAGCGAATATTTTTTCAAAAACATGGTTCATCTGGATGATGCCTACGTTCTGGAGGGGTTACAAGAGGGATCTCTATGACGCGGATCTCACGAAACCGAAAGAGAGTCATCTCTCAGATAAACTTGGAGACCGGCTAGAAAAGTAAGTCTTGACCTCTTTACAAGTATCCTCTATACTATTATACTAAGTTTTTTTGTATTGGTAGTGGTAAGGTTGTATTAAATAGATATGAAAAATTAATGTTAGAGTCATATTAAAATAGAATATACAGAATTAATTTTGAAAACAGCCTAAATTGAAATGATAGATACAGTTTTAAAATAATAACAAAAAATACTCTGTTTACAAAAAAGTTTTCATTTGAATGATTTTTTTTTCATTTTTTTAAGATTATTACTCTTACACATGATGTTATTAAATCTAACTTTTGTGCTGGGATCCGCTTTCCTACTAAATTTACTCCACTTTACTCGACACGTCATTCAGTTAGTGCTTTTTTTTTAATCTATTTCAGATTATCAATATCTACTTAAATAACAATCCTGAACCTGCGAATGCCTAAACAGATTTTTTTTTTTCAATTTATGCGCAACTAAAACTAAACGCTATGTATTTAAGTCTACCTTAAAATTGATGAAGATGATGATGAAAGGTTGACCTGGTTGTCACTGCTCGGCAAGGTGACGTATAGAAAATTAAAGATTTCTAAAGTAAATCCGTTCTGACGCTTTGAATTGTTCACTTTTTACCCGCATACATCTATATCTTTCGGCACTCAAATGTCGCTCACAGATAATTATGAGTTAAGCTCTCCTTTGTCCATCGTTTGATGTCATAACTATACCAAATTTATGTGTACAATAAAGAATAAGGAATATTTTAATAATATGCTTTTTAGTCTGGGCCAACCAACTAATAGTTGAAAAATATTTACTTTTGCTATCAATAACAATCTTTTCTTAATACTTTATAAGTACTCTTTAATAGAAATTAAATGTACTTATATTATACTTATGCCTAGTAATGAATAGGTATGTATTTACATATATCGTATTAATCAATACAGCTCATTGGGTCCATTTGACACCGGAGTTTGTTACATAAAGATAAATCTGAACTGCACAAATATTATAAATCAATTATTAAAACTAATATTAAAATTAAATTAAATAAAATGCTTTGATGAATAAATTGATTACAAAGCGATGAAAGTTTTAGTTCAGGGTTTAAATTATGTTTTCTTTTTTGTGCATTCGTATTTCAAAATTCTCTGTAAATCTAGTTTTATAATCAGCCGACTGAGTTTTGTAAAAAATCGGTGAAGATTCGCCACGGTATCAGCATCAATCTATACTATTATAAAAATGTTAAATGTTAGATTTTCAAAAATCAAGTTTATTTAAAAACAAACTACTCAGAATCAAGGTCAGGGAGTATTTAAGGTCAGGGAGTATTTAGTCTTTTAGCCTGTCCGGCAAATAGACTTAAGTACACGGATAAACGACCCCGCCCTCCCTTGCTACTACTGTCTCTGCCTACTCCTTCCGAGATAGTAGTATTCTATATCCTATAGTTCTTTTCCCAAATTCCATATTCCTTATCCCATATTCCTGATGCCAATCCAAGGTTGCCGTGCCGATGGATGCGTGGCTAGGGGCAAGCTTAGTCACAAGTGTACCGGATGTCTGGGACTTGGTGCCCCCAGATACTAATTAACCTTATCTTTGAATGCGGGGCTCTGCAAAGATGGGCAATTTATTTCCCTTGCTATTCGTGAGACTACAATGAGTAGCAAAACTTTAAAACTCGGATGCGGCGATGATGCTCGCCACACATCACGCCAAGGTGTTCCACGAGGCGAAAAGCAGGCTGCGGAGTGCCGCATTGCTACGCTGAATGTACAGGGAGGGATGAAAGACAAGATTGATGAAGTATGCCAGTGGATGAAAGAAAGACGTATTGAGATGTTGGGAGTGACTGAGACCAAGCGGAAGGGAACGGATGTATCTCAACATGACACTTTCACGGCGGTGTGATCTGGGATACCAGAAAGTAAACGAGCTTGCCAGACTGTTGGGATCATTCTCTCTGATTGGTTGGCTCACTGCATGAAAGGTTATGAATGTGTAAGTCCCAAACTTCTTTGGATCCGATTGAAAATCAGGCTCACGCCGATATTTGTTTTGGACCTTTACGCGCCAGATATGGGTTGCCCGGTGTCGGAGAGAGAGGAGTTCTGGAAAAGTATGCCAGGTATTCTCAATATTTGCAAGGGAAATGAAGGAATTGTTATGTTAGGAGATTTTAATAGTTGGAGTAGAAAGAGAATGTTATGAATGTGTTTTAGGAAAATATGGGGATGATAAACTGAATGAAAACGGTACGAACTTGTTAGGGGTATGTTTGGAAAAGGATCTATTTGTGTCGAATACTTTTTTCGATCACAAGGAAATCCATAAGTATACTTGGGAGAAGAATGAAAGCAAAAGTTTGATCGACTTTGTTATTGTCGAACGAAAGCTGAAGAGCAAAGTTGTCGATATTAGATGTTATCGTGGAGTCAGTGTGGGAACGGATCACTATCTGGTTATTTGCCGAATTATAAGTCTGTTCAAAACTTGGCGACACAGAAAACAAAAGACGACAACTAGCCTTAACCAAACCGCCGATGTTTGTTTGTTTGTTCGGGCTTCACGCAAAAACCAACAGGTAGATTTTAGTTAAACTATACAGTTATAATTAATTCTTTTTTAAAAACTATTAAAGCACATACGTACTTTAATAGTTTTTAAAAAAGAATTCATTATCTGACCTCCAACTACCATCAATCATTATGAATCCGGAAGACGAGACTTGACTAGGTCATAATACAATGTCACTACAAATTTAAATAGTACATATTTTTAATGTAGAAAAATCTTACATACAGTTCGCACGTACAAAATTAACTATATCTTAGTCGTTGCTTAGAGTATGAAGTCATTTAATTTGTTGTTACTTATTCATTTGGCGTTATGTATCAATTGATTTATGACCGATGTCTACTAAATAAATTAGAATTACAGTGTAATTCTATTCTTTTATCCTTTGTTTAAACTTATTTTTAATTCTTTATTTTTAAATCAATCACATGCAATTCACGCCATCTTGAATAAGGATTGCAGGTTGAATAACGCTGCATAAGACCGCTTGGTAGTTGTGAGCACGCAGTATAATGAATTAAATTATGGACACATTGGTGCCGATTCTGTTGTAAGAGAACTTAACTAAATTTGGTCCCTCCCTTATCTTTTTCTAATATCAAACGCTAAAACGATACAGAAAACATTTAGAGCAAGTACCGACCTATATTTCTCTTAAACGGTTCAAAAATGTTGCATTTTTGCGTATCTTTAATCCGTATGTTCCGAGATCGTGTCTAAATCTTTTAATTTTGATGTATGTAAACGAAACTGTCAGCACAAAAATTGTAGCTGTCTCGTTTTGCCGTTTGATATTAGAAAAAGATAGGGACGGGACTAAATTTAGTTAACTTCTTTACAACAGAATCAGTACCATTTATAACGTTTTGAGTAGAAACAGCCGTCGAAATTAATATACATTTATAATTAATGTACGAGTACATTAAATTATTTATTTATGTACATTTAATATTAAATTGATCTTCGAAGACCTTTACTTCCGGAGATTGGACATAATTACGGCGATTTAAATATTTGATGTCGCCACTCAGAAAGGTGTGTTGGTACTGAGACCGAACTAGTTCTTCAGGTTTTTAAACCAATAATGGTACCTTATTATATATTGTAATGGTACCTTATTATAAATTGTAATGGTACCTTATTATAAATTGTAATGGTACCTTATTATAAATTGTAAAACCATATAGTTATCATTACATATTTTTATGACAAAAATTTTTTTCTTAATAGTATTCATAAGCCTAATTTTTTTCTTTATTCCATGAATAACTTCCATATTTATCGGGCCAGAATATTTTAAGAATGCGGCAATAAATCTTTATTTCAAATGCCTCCAACTTTTTGTGTCCGAGTCCACGATTTGACTCCAGATGACAGGAATGAGAAAATATAAGGATACTATGCGTATACAAAGATCGAGGCTCGGGTCCCTGCTGCAAATCTTATATTTTTTTGAAAAAGTTAGTGCGCGCGCGTCTAAATGCGAACTGGCGGATCTCGTTTTTCTGATCGCCATTCTCGTTGAGCCAGCTGCGTGGGTAACTGAACTTAGTCACTCTGCACATTTCTTCATTGCCCAGGAGTAATCTATCACATCGCTCACTTTGATATTTTTACTGTAGTTACGAGTATAATATTAGTTTGAAGTATATTTAGCTATGAATTCTACCTATACAGAAGTCATCTGAAAGAGATCACATATTGGGTTAAGATTTCCCAATGTACATTTTCCATTTCTTGTTCAAGTATGTGTTTAGGTATATTTGTAAAATTGTTTATATCGGTACGCAATAAAGAGTACCTACTCTATTCTATTCATTTGTTACGATACGCTGACCGAACCGTAAACTAGGATTCCCTGTATCCAACCCTGTACCCAAACAAGATAACGACATATATACTTGAATAACTTAATGCCAATACATTGATAAACATCCATGACTCTGGTAAAAATATTCTTATACATAACACAAACTTCACCTATACTGAGATTCGATCCCGGGACTCATTGGCCCAGAAACATAGCTTTCACTGCCAATTAAACCAAGCAGTCATATGGACAGACGCATTAATTACAAACATTATGTATCATACATAAAATAAAAACAAACGATGCAGTGACTATAAAATACGTTTACATTTAACGGTTGATTGAGGTTAGATATATACAATTAATTATTTTTTTGCACAAATCCAGTGATTAACATAGTTTTATATTTTCGAAAAATATTAACTTTGAGCAGCAAAAGCCCTTAATAGTAAAAGTGTCAATTGGAAATAAGGGAAACTTTTCATCTTTTAAATACAATATAAAAAATAGTAATATGTAAAACTATAAAATGTAGACATTAGTTCGTAGTTTAAATGATATCTAAAATGTCCGTATTCGTCGGTGCGACCGGCCAGTCGATATACCCAATGCATATCGAGGAATGTTGCGTGTGTGAGTGGCGAAGTAGGCGCCTCTAACTGATTATGCATACATAAGCTACACTACACAACAAACATGCCTCGTCCTGGCTGAGGACTCGTGTTTTAGACGGCGGTCACTAATCGCATAATATGTCACAAGGCAGCTTTCGTCTTAAGCCTGCTCAGTTCACCTGCAATAACAACCGACCTACAAGAACAGCAGGTCTGTTATCGTGAACGCAATAAGCGAGAACCTTGAGTTACCATTCAAAGTGATCCCTAGGAAGTATAATGACATATGGCTCGTGGTTTTGTGAACAAGCAAGTGCTGTAGCGCTAGTGTACTAAGACGAAGTTGCTACTTCTTCAACCGAAAAGTGCTCAAAAGAGTGAGGCAGCGAGAATTATCGATAGGTCATCCACAGCGGATCCCGATGTCCCTCGATATACCGATAAAGGCACCGCACAGTTTTTAGACATTAAGTCTAACATGATCCTGCACGTCGCCTCCAATGATTTAAAGTAAAAAAAAATATTAAATGATTTAAAGTAAATGATAATTTAAATGATTTAATGTAGTCTTATTCGAACTTTTTCTGCGTCAAAAAAGGTCGGGTTTATGTTAAGTTGAAAGAAAAAAACACACCATTACTCAAGAAAAAATTGGTTAATTGTGTTTATTGCTGCAATTGTAAATTTACGACTTCATTAACTTTATTCAATAACTTTTAAGATTGATTGATTCGAGTTTCAATTTCAACTGGATACAATGAACATGTTTAGGTCTTTTACATCTAATGTCTATTCCATCAGTTCAACGTCACCCTACCATTAGCAGTATCGCCAGTATCTAAATGCGCGATATTAATAATCGAGCCAACAAACCATATCAAATTAAAATACACGAAAAGAGCTTGTGCATTTGCGTTAGTTTTTTTCTGTAATAATTAATATATTGTACATACATACATACATACAGTCACGCCTCTTTCCCATTGGGGTAGGCAGAGATCACTTCTTTCCACCTGCNGATGTAACAGAATGGCTATCCACAGCCCACATTTCGCCCCCGCGGGCCACGTACTAGGAACTTTAATATATTGTAAGGTAAAAAATATTTCAATTATGAAAAATAGTTCCGGTTCAAATATAAGTCGACCATTTATTATATAGGTATAACTTAGTTCCTATAGTATGATATTATGCATATTAGCATATTCTTAATTATATTACTTTACGCTTAAGTTAAATGCTCGTTAAAATCCACAGATTTATTTCAAAATTAGTTCATGATTACGATGGCGATCACTTATTCAGTACTTGGAGTTGTAATCCATCTTAGATATACAATAATATCTACTTATTAAATTTAAAAATTATCCATTAACCTACTAATGGATAACAAAAGTACTGATCAAGCGGACTTTTGCTTTTTTTATAAAGTGTATATGTTCGTGAATTCCACACCCAAGGCCAGAGGGGGCCATTCGGGTACTTTGCAGTGGCGCACGTTGGCTCTATTTCCGCATTTACATCGTGTTATTGCTATAAACTATAGCTTTAAAGTGCTATATTTAAGCTTTAAAACCTTGCCCTAGTTGAAGAGCGTCCATAAGGTCGAATATGCTAAATGTAAAAACTACGATCGCCTTCCATCTGTTGCAGTTTACCACTGCACGATCTCGTCAATGGCATATTGTTTGATATCATTCAATAAATTTATATTTAATGAGAACAATTGACTTCTTTTGTATTATTCATATATTTAATAATTAAAGACATCCTTTGCATGTGTTGCCAACATAAAGTGGGCCAGGTGAAGTTAAACAATGTTTGAGAGAAGTTAGATAGTGGATTTTATAATACACTACGGGTATAATGCACTAACAGTTATTACACAGAGTTTAGCATCATTATGTAAGACCGCGATGCTTGACATCCTGACAGTACCTTGAAACTTCCTTTGAGTCTTACATTTGTTACGTTAATAAACTGAAAATATATAAATAAATAAAATAATTCGCTACAATTTATAAATCAAATAGTATGCAAATATACTATAAGTAATAGTGTCTTATTGGGCACTACTAAACAATTACTTTGATTATGATCAATTATTGTTTTTTTTTGTAATCTAACCGTCATCATCATCAACTCTATTGCTGGTTATGTGACTCCTCCTTGAACAGGAGGTGTTTGTCACAGTCTCCAGTCTTGCAGTAGTTTTTGACTGAATTACAAGATAACGCTGCTGCCGGTTAACCCGGTGCACCCCGGGGCTACTTATCACAGAATCGGGAAGGTATGGAGAGACCATATTATTATGCCAGTGCCACATAGCCAACCCAACCATCATCATCCCCAGTCCATATCGTCCCCACTACAGGGGCACGGACCTCCCCTGATCAGGGGGGGGATTAGGCCGTAGTGTACCACGCTGGCCTAGTGCGGGTTGGTAGACTTCACACACCCATGCGGGCATGCAGGTTTCCTCACGAAGTTTTACTTCTCCGTTAAGTACCAATGTACTTAACGGAGAAGACACCAACTTACTTACTTACTTGTAGACACCAATGTGTCTACAATGTAGACCGTACATGAATTACAAATAATAACTCAGTGGTACGGGACCGGGACTCGAACCCACGACCCTTCGATCGTAAGCCGTGTCTAAAACCACTACACCACCAATGCACCATACTTAGCGGTAATGATATGCAAGCTATTAACCTATATATCTGTATTACACAACGATAATTGCTTTGTGGCCGAGGCTTACCTTTTTCTATGTCTATATCACTTAATCATCCGCTGTTATTCATTGTAATTACACATTAGACAAAGGCATCTGTGATCGCTTATTATGGCGTGAGGTCGTAGCTGTTCGATACCAGTCCTAGTTGTTCTCATTGAGTGCGACATGCACTGTGCAGGATTCTCATTTTAATTTAATCAACTGTATATGAATTAAGCGACGTACCTCAACGGATTGCAAAACTGAAGTGGCAGTGGGCGGGGCACATAGCTCGCAGAACCGATGGACGCTGGGGTCTGAAAGTGCTCGAGTGGCGACCCCGAACCGGAAAGCATAATGCGGGTAGACTCTCGACTAGGTGGACCGAAGACCTGGTGAAGGTCGCGGACAATCGCTGGATGCAGGCGGCTCATAGCCGCTCAGTGTGGCAATCATTAGAGGAGGCCTGTGCCCAGTAGTGGACGTCTGTGAGCTGATATGATGATGATGATGATATGAATTAAGTACAAGCACTAGTACTGAAGTAATACTGCACGGTTTTCTTAGACATTTAAATGAATGTACTTAATATATTATATTATTTCACCACCGACTTTATCTGGCTGGGTCTGTCCGTCTGGATTTCTTTCCGTTAAGTCGTTTAGGCATTGCGAGGCTGGGTAATCATACTTTCTCACAGAAAACGTTTTCTAGAATAAGAATTAACATGTCACTTTTAAATTCTAACAATATTCTTTGATGCATAAAGAAAATCAAACTAATACATACACTTTCGTCTTTATATGTAATCTATATAAAATAAAAATCAATTACCACAAATGTTTGTCCGCGCATCATTTCGAAGCGACTGCCCGTATTTTTCTAATTATTTTTTGTTGTATTTGTAATTGTCAGGATAAGGTTTGTATGAAAGAAAATATTTGAACAATCGTTGGAAAGTGAACAATTTAAGTTTAAACATCTCTATAAAAAAGGCAGAGAGAACAGTAAGTAGGTTCTAGGTTAGGAGATCTTAAAACTTATTGACAGATTAATTTTCATTTCTTCACAAGACAGAAGACCGATAATTGTTATCGTTGTTGTCACGAACACAAAACGAATTAACTTCAGCCTTGGTTTATTTCATTGTTTTTTGGATAACATACCATACTATTATAAAATTGTTAAATGTCTAATTTCTAACAATAAAGATATTTAAAAAAAAATCTACGCACATTGACTAATTAAGGACTTTTGAAACTAAACTCGTCGATGTTTGTTTGTTTGTTCGAGCTTCATAATGTTTTTAATAAGTAATGTTTTTAATAAGTAGCCCCATTGGTTGCAAAAGTAACAACTATGATAGCGCTTCACCCGGTTCTTCTATATTTTTGTACACTGATTATGTCTTTAGCTCTTTCAGCGAACTGTTTTGTTAAAATTCAGTTTTGCATCGGTGCCCTTTTCCGATACTACCACTCACATTTGCACAACATATTCATTTCGTCAATAGAATCTCACTCATCCCTTTTAAAATACAAGTAAAATAAAGCATGCTTAAATTCTTGTTCTTCTAAACGATCCACATTTTGACCAGTTTTCTTAAATATACAATAATATATGATTGATTTCAAATATATAACTTTATTTTCTTGCCTTAGCAAAATAAATTCTTAAATAACGAATTCATGTTATTTTTATGTTTTAGGAAAAGTTACGTTATAAAAATATTCAGTAAAAAATTAAAATTTATAAATATGAAATTGAAACTGTAATAAACACTATAATAATATAATAATAATATAGTAATAATAATGATATAGTAATAATAACATTCTGTACACTTCCACACACATTGATCTAGTCTCAAACTAGAATTCCCTGTATCTTGGTACTAGACAACGATATACATACATACTTATATAGATGAATACAATACATAAATAGTTGCTACTAAAAAATAATAAACGCGATTGAAGATACTCTTTATTTGTTGTCCAGTAAAATGTTCAAGGATGTGGTAATAGACAGTTAATGGCCGGATACTGAGTAAGATCTCTCGAGCCGTCGTCAAATAATATTACGCTAACCGACGCAATGAACTCGAACTAGAATTTACGAAACGGAGTCACATTTGCAAACTCCTTCTAAATATATTTTAGAGCAGTTGATTTAATGGCTGACCCGTCTGACAGATCTTTGAAATTGCCTTGTATCCATAGCATACTTCAACACTTGTATCTGTTTAAAACAGCAATTTTAATGTTTTTCTTCTTGTTCTGTTGTAGCTGTTGTTGTCCACTGCCGAGTGTATATGTTTTGAAGTCATATAATATTTTTTGAAGTTAACAATAAAATACCGGTGTATCACATTTTATAACTTTTTGGGAGGTTTGAAGTCAATACCACTTTGACCAAGCAACGCTAAATACTGTCATTTCATAACCTGGTCCTCCGATATTCTCCTGGTCCTAACGATGTACACGTAAACATCACTATATTCTTAGAAACATTCTACAACGGCAAAACAAAATACTTCACATAACGAACAAAATTCAGCGCAGCACAACAAAGAGTTTATTACATAGTGCTTACGTGCATAACTTCCTGATTTTTTACGCGTCTGTATAAACCCTAATTAGTTTTGTGAATAGACTTAAAGAGCTCTGTAATAAACTAATTACAGAGATAGATACAGTAGTAATATAACATGTTTGAAAAAGTATTTACTATTACAAAGTTATATCCGGAAAATAAGATCCGGTAATAGGGTAATCCGCAGGAGAACTAGAGTCACCGATATGGTTCAAAGGATTACAAAGCTAAAGTGGCACTAAGCGGAGCTCATTGCTTGCAGATACGAGACTTAAAATGCTGGAGTGCCGACTCTGAACTGGAAAGCGTGGTGCAGGTCGATCCCGCTATCATTAGAGGAGGTTTATATCCAGCAGTGGACGCCTGTGGTCTGATATAATGATAATTATTACAAAGTTTATTTATTGATAGTAACTTAATAAAAGTCGATCTTATTATTAATATAACCAACCCATGGAAGCCCACTGCTAGACTTGTGCCTCCTCCATTAACAGAGGTATTTGCGGAGAGGTATTTATTAATCATCACTTTTGAGAATTGTCTTAGAATAAAAGGTTGACGCAGCCGCCAATCATCCCGATGCATCCCTCAGCTAGTTCTCAATGCATTCATGAGGAGGAATGGAGTGTCACAAAATAAATATTATTATAATATCACCTGTATTCTAAAATGTATACAACCAGATGCGATCCTGTACATCATACAGATCGCCATTAAATGATCAGAGAATTGACAAAAGTAATGCTCCGAGCGTTATAAAATCGCAGTTAGATATTAAGATAGGTCCTTACAGTTACAGACACTAGATGCATTAAATTCAATCTTCAGGAGTAGCAATAGCTGTATTAAAATTGAACTACTCGATTTGGATTAATTCAAATCTTTTGTGGATATCCTTGTGTCACTGTAGCCACTTACAATCAGGCGGGCTGCGCTTTCATTTACTACATGCACGATATTGAAGAAGATGACAATGATTGATCAATTTCAATGTTCGTCTATTTTCATATCTATTCACTCTGTGAATGGCTGGCCCTCGGGAGCAATCCAGAATACTTAATGCACAGTAATTATTAATATGTGAAAATTTCATATAAAATAAACTAAAATAATAGCTGTAATTCCACAGCGTAGTGGCTAAGAATATTGTTCCATGTATAAAACTCTGAATTAGTAATTATCGTTATTCAAAATATTTAAGCGTGCTTTTGTATCCTGTTCATAATATATTTTGCTTCTTCTCTGGTCATAAAACTTGAACAGTTGTAAACACATACATTTATGTCAATATACATAAATATTTTTTGTTAGGGTAGAATGGAATGGAATGGAATCGAATCGAATCGAATGGAATGGAATGGAATAGAATAGAACAGAACAGAACAGAATAGAATAGAATAGAATAGAATAGAATAGAATAGAATAGAATAGAATAGAATAGAATAGAATA
>WUAW01001168.1:608-13167 GCA_017165845.1 Thaumetopoea pityocampa | reverse complement strand
TACCAGGATTCGAACCGGGGACTCATTGGCACAGAAAGCAGGGTCACTGCCCACTGTGCCAATCAGTCGTCAAATATTAAAATTATTTTACCGAAAACATAGTCTCTAAACATACCTTATTCCAACTAATTATCCTTAAGTGTTGCTTTTTAATTTAACTTATTATCTTAATTTTCCACACCATAATAAGAAAGTTAAACGCCATTATAGTAGACACGTTATATGATTTTTGAAGCACAATCTCACCAAATATCGACTTAAATAAAAAAGACACATTGAAACTTCCACTTAAAAAAAACTCACATCTATTAAAAAAAATCTATTAAAAAAAGACGGCTCACATTCAAATACACAACTTCACAGTCGAATCGCAATTATTATGGTATTCAAGTAAATAAGCAGTGCAAATTAACTGTAGTCTGTATCTTATCTGAAAGCAAACAGCTTCAAGGTTTAACCGTGGCGAATTGCGCTAAAATTAAAGAATAAACGCGTACGAAATGGCTTAACGATACTCTAGCTAGAACACATCAGCTCAGAGACGTCCACGATTGGGTCTAGGCCTCCTCTAATGATCAGAACACCGAGCGGCTGTGAGCTGCCTGCTTTCATCGATTGCTTGCGACCTTACACAGATCATTGGTCCACCTAGCTGAGGGTCGACGAACGCGTTGTCTCACGGAGATAAAAGTATTCTAAAGTTTAATCTATCTATTATCCCCCAGTCTATATTCGTACCCACTACTAGGGCACGGAAATCCCCTTATCAAAAAGGCCGTAGTCTACCACGCTGGCTTAGTGCGGATTGGTAGACTTCACACAGCCGTGCGGGCATGCAAGTTTCCTCACAAAGTTTTGCTTGTCCGTTGAGTACATTGGTGTCTGCATTATAGATCGCACATGAATTAGAAATAACTTGGTGGTACAAAACCTGGTCGAACTCGCGACCTTTCGATCGTAAGTCGTGTCTATAACCACTACACCCCCAATATACTTGTACTTATCTATCTATAACTGAATCCAGTCTGCATATTGAATATTTTACAAAAATTTTAGTTGAGATATAATTTCTTATAGTTTTTTTTAATTTTTATCCGTCTTTGTCACTTCACAATAAAATCACGCAAAAATGTGTCCCGCCCATTAGGGGGAGTTCTCCTAATGCCGGACGGCATATAGCCCCGGACACAACCACTATCTCAGCAGGTCAAAACGCGTTCGATGGAAGGGTATGGTGCAAGGGGTCCATGGGGGTCTTTAACCCGTGGAAAAGAAGTAACAGTGCAAGCAAAAATCAGTAGATACACTGAAACATTTACATTCGAGTACGAAAAACTGTTAGTGGGACACGTAAGACTTATTTAATAGATGTATGCCACTAGTAGTTTCTGAAGTTGGCTTATGATTTGGCGGTGACCTTGAAAATCTCACATCGATTCAACCAAGATAAAGATGCTGCTAGTAAGCATTTCTATTATGATTTCATTGCGCAACATCCTGAATTATCGCTGAGAACATCAGAGTTTACAAGTACGATACCACCGGAGTCTGCCTACAAGTTTGCCTGAAGACATGACAAACATTGTATTAAAGGATCAAAGGACTTCAAATATATCGTCTTGTAACAGATAAATCCCTGTGGTGCCTTCTGATTTAGCTCTGATTTAGCTTGTGATTCATCTTCGTCTTATGTTTTAGAAATGTCCAACAACTTGGTCAATTCAGCATCATATAAACTCACCTTGAAGAAAAGAAAATGAAAACAATACTAAATAGTCAAGAACACGAATTGGAAATAAATTTATAACTATGGATGGTAAGGAAAAATAAAGAGCGGAAAAATCAAAGAAAAGTGAACCGTTAACACAAAAAGCCACTAACGTCATAACTATTTGTATAGTGTTTTTAGAGGACCATGGTAAGACTGTACTAAATAGCCGTCACGGGTGGGCCCACGAAGACTGTGTTGATATTCCAGAATGTTCAGATGTGTAACGTTTTCCGGCTTTAGAGGGTTCAGATTTAGTGCTGTCCGGTGCTAGGTGCCACTATCTGTGATTCAGATATTATATGCCACTTTGATCGTAGTTTTTTAAGATAAATACACAGAAGTTACCTATTTTGTTTATTTATTTTGATTATAAATATTATTAATTTGATTAAATCATAATGAAAGTTCTTACTTTAAGATATCTTTATCTTGAGGTACTTTTTTAATAATAATCAGAAAACCTTAACTGTCCGCCACTAGGGGACCCCCCTACCACTTTAGTTTTGAGCCACATCGGCGTCTCTGGTTCTTCTGCGAATGCTCTCGTTGCGAAAATGAAATACGATGAAAAATATGTATGTCATTTTTTTAAAGATTCGCAAAACTGGACATTACAATATAAAATATAGTTTCAAAAAAAAAATGCAATTTGTACGGCCTGCTAGATGCGAACACTGCATATACATGAATCGTTCTCACACAATGCTGGTAATTCTGCGGTAACAGAGCTAAACTAAATTTAGTCTCACCCTATCTTTTTCTAATGTCAAACGCTAAAAGGAAATAGCTACAATTTTGTTGCTCTCAGTTTCGTTTAAACACGTCAAAATTCAATGATTTAGACGCGACCTCGGAACATATGGACTAAAGATACGCATATTTTAATGTTAAACGCCAAAACGAGATAGCAAACAGTATTAGCGAGTACCAACCTACATTTCTGTCAAACGGTTTAAATAAATGTTGCGTTTTTGCGTATCTTTAGTCCGTGTGTTCCGAAATAGCGCCTAAATCTTTTAATTTTGACGTTCCTAAACGAAACTGACAGCACCAAAATTGTAGCTATCTCATTTTGGCGTTTGATATTAGAAGAAGATAGGGAGGGACAAAATTTAGTTAAGTTCTGGTACAACAGAATCGGCACCAATATGAAACAAACATTCAAATTTCCATTATTCAACAAAAAAAATTTTACTAATGTCACTTTACACGTACTAATATTGATCTCGTTTCTGGTTTAATTCATGTAACTGTGACTCCCGGCTCTAAAATGGATTCCGTTAGCTGACAGCTGACCTTCATTAATTGGAGAGACAATTTAGAAATCCCCAAGCGACGGACAAAGGAAATATCTAAGTTATTTTCTAATGCCTCCGCGCGGTAAAGTCTTGAGGATCAAGAAATTATGAAATATAAATTTGACCTATCACGAATAGCGACGGCTAACGTTCTGATATAGTACCACTATTGTATGTAACGTCTAATACTTTTAGTATTGTTATCGTACGAGTTGAGAGCGAGTTGGTTTTGGATTCTAATCCGGCAGTGCATAAATACGTGTATATTTAGACGACTACCCAAAAAAAGATTAGTATATTGCTTTCGGGAATTAACTATATAGTGTGTGATAGAGATAGTATAGTGTGTGTGTTGTCTATCCCATCATAATTCCTAAACCACTGAGCCGATTTAGATATATGGTACACTATTAATAACGTGACGCATAACGTCGTTTTCTTTTCTAGCATTTACTTGTCCATGTGTCTAATGTCTGTGTTGTTCTGAATAAAATAATAATAAATTAACTTTTGTATTCAACAGTACATCTCGTCTGCGCCGAGGCCACTATGGCGCCTGATGGTCGCATCTCAACAATAATTAAACTATGTAGGTCGCTCAGACGCCCACAGCGGCCGTCGTCGTAGGAACCACCGGCGTGTCTGAGCCCAGTCTGTCTGACGCGTACAATAGTTTTTTTTTTATCAAGTGAGTTCCGCAATCAAATTTCAGCCACATTTTTAAGGTTGTTTTTTTTTATTCTGAAGATCAAAATGACATTTCGTATGACACCGATATGCTGGATTTTAAAAACAGAAACAGAACTCTAACATCTTTACGGTTTTCTGTAAAATACCATGATCTTCAATCAAACGTCTGAGCAAAACAAAAAAAAATCATATACTTTTTTGATTATATATAAACAAAAGATTGCACAAATATTAAACACGTGATCTAGGGGACAGTATTCTTGACTTACGATCAAGAGTTCGCGGGTTTAAACTCGACACCGCACCGCACACCGAGTTCTGGTCTGGTAGGTTTGATCCCCTTTTGATCAGAGAAGGCTCTAATATTATGAATCATACGAAAGAACCGTGTCCGATACGAAGCCTGCCCCTGCCCCCCTAGGCAAGTTGACTTTCGACAATCGTTATCGCTAATAGAAAGGAAAAAAATGTATTGGAATGACATTTATAATCGATAAGGGTGATATGGCGATTACAAATATCATTACAATAAATTTTTTTTCTATTAGCGATAACGATTGTAGAAAGTCAATTTAACTAGGGGGGCTGCGCCTAGTGCCTATAATTAAAGCTTATAGGGGGAGTCTAAAGAAATTGGACTATACCATATGACCTCGCCGCTGCCTCCTCTATGGAGTTTTAATTCAAAATGCACAAGAGAGCGTTGCTAACAAAAGCTGTTAAAAATCAAATATCTTAAATTATAACAAATAAATAAAATTGTAGTGTCTGTCTTGATGATTTCGTAACAAAGGCTTTTCTCAAGCTTTTATAGCTATTTGCATGTAACCAAAACAGGCGTTTTTATTTTTTTTTACACCTGTCTATTTAGTTGTCCGGGTGAATCTCCGAAATAGCTGCATCGATTTCGACGGGACCTGCGCCAAATTATACTTTCTCGCCAATGTATGGACGTTCATAGAAAATGGGGAACCAAGCGAAACAAAATTATTAAATTTACAGAAAAAAATTATTGATCATCATGTTGACGGATGACGCAAGACAAGCATGACCCACCGGTGGGTCATGCCGGCGTCAACGTGTTCAGCAAATCAAATGTAAGTGAAGTGATTACTGTTCTGACAATAAGTTGACGTAATTCTACAGCCATACTTATGACTACATAAATATTAATTCTTTATTGTACAAAACACAAAAATATGGTTATTAAAAATAAATGTACAAAAGGCGAGCTTAACCCACAATTGAGTTTTCTACCAGCGAACCTTTGATATTTGAAAGATTATAATATATTTATAATATAAATAATACTACATATATACGTTTAAGTTAAGCGACAGCGACAGTATTTTTGAGGTTCCTTCAGGCAGGGGCCCCGTCCTAACCGCGCCGCATTGTCACCAAATGCACAGTGGGGTCCTCATCTACATAAACCACTCGAGGTCCTTCTATAATACATGAGGGGTACAAAATCAAAGGCGCCACTGTCCATGTAGTAGGAGTAATAACACGTAATAATATTGTTATTCCTTCGGTTCACCTTACAAATCTCTCCATCAGCCATCTTACTATTCGTAACTTTAGCGTAACATGATTGGCTATATATGGACAATTGGCTATATACTATGGACTGTGGCAATGGTGCTTCTAAACGTCATGGTACTATTTTTGTAAGAAATTGACAGTGGCGTGGCACCATTGCTTTTATACCCCTCACATAACTACGTACCTCACCATGAGATGCGCGCGAGCCTTTGAACGACATTTGAGGTGGAATGGCTTGTTTCAGGCCCCTTCTGGCCGGATCTCAAAGGCGCTACCCCGGGTCACACTTCTTGTGATGTGAAATAACTTGTAGCCCATTCTATGCAAACACACACACACACACAGAGACACACACACAAACACACACGCGTGCATCGACAGCACTTGGCTCACTCGTCTCCAAGCTATATTATTTGTTAACTATTATTTATAAGGAGCGTCTCGGACACCAGTCACCGGCTCGTGTTGAGAGGACTTCGGGGTGCCTAAACACGGGCGGGGACCTCAAGGTTATGTCCAACGTGCCCCTATGGAATAGACGGACTGATTGATAAAGACACATGCTTTTATTATGTTAGTGTAGTTTTGGATAGATTTTGCAAAGTATAAATGAATTCTACATTTCTTGTTGTGTGGCGCCGCCATAATAATAACGTCACTCCATTTCTCCTCGTGGATGCTGTGAGAACCAGCTAAGGGATGTACCAGGACAATGAGCAATAGTGATTTCCAGTTATTCAATCAAAATCTTTCGCAATCTTCAAGACTCCTGCCAGGCGTGGAGATATTGGGAAATCTCTCTTTTTGAGGAGGAGTCCCATGTCCATCAGTGGGCTTCCAAGGGCTGGTGATGATGATAGAATTCTACACAAACGTGTCGACAGAAAAATCCCAAGAATACATTTTTCCTAATAGTTGATTATCGCAATGACCAAAGTATTTGCTGTCTGAAATATTCTGGCCTAACTATAAGTTGATTTCGCAGCAATATTTTACAGAACTCATATTTTTAAAATAACTCTACTTTTTACTAATCAAAATATATATTTATTACTTATACTAAGAAACAAACTATTTTCGAAACCGCCATAATATATTACAATTATCAACCGCAAATTATGTAGTAATAAAAACATTTATACATTAAAGACTTTTAATAGGTATCTATTAAAAAGTCTTTGATGTATAAAAGAAATGTACAATGCAATAAAAAAAACTATCAGCAAGCGCCATTGTGGCAGTTACGTCAAAATAATACCAAGCCTACCAAAAACATAATTTCTTGCGCGAAAACTAATTCGTTATATCCAAAATTCGGGATCTATACAGTAAAATAAAAACAAATAAATTGTTTGCCGGCTGCAAAAAGCTCGAAGCTTAAATCGATAACAGGTTATCTAAAAAAACTTACGTTTTGTTCCAGGATCCTTCCAAGTGAAAAAATGGTGAAAAATACAAAATTGATACACATAACTGAAAGGACACTATATCTTATTACGTTCAAAAACGCGGTTCTAGAAAAAACCAACACGTTATAACAACCACCCAGCAAGCCGCGTACAGACAACTGAACTAATTTCAAAACGTACGACTGTGAAAGTGACGTAATGCCGCCGCCATGTTGCCCCCCGCGCCTCGCACGTCCTTCTCACCGACCGCACCTAGCTTCCGTACCTACTGGAAAAATGCACTAATGTAATTATATTTTATTCAATTTAAAAAAATGTTGTGGAATGTTTGGAAGCTTCAGGCTTTATTGGCTTTTAGCACGACACTGTAGTGTTAAAAGTTTTCTAAGAATTGATTGCTCCGTCTTATCTACATGGATAATGAAAATAGCTTTTACGGCTCGCTACGCAAGTTTTTATAAGTCTGCTCGTAGTATGAACGTTTGATATGTAGAAAATGAGTTTATTATTTCATAATGTTGCAATGTACGATGCAGAGTGCACAGTAGTGACAAAATTTAAAAATATGTAGTTATTCGAAATATCTAGTCCGTCGCGAATTTTAATACTAAAACTAACAATCATAATCTATATCTATATTCTGTTTTTGAAGCGAATGTTTCTTAGTGTGTCCCATATTTATGTTTTTCTATACAAATCATGCGCTTGCGATGACATTTCGTTAAATTGTACCTACGCCCGGGTAGGGTTCCACGATGATAAAAAGTCTACGCTACAGAATCGCTGGCAACAAATAGTTTCAAGAACCAACTATTTTCATAATACATGAATACTGTTTTCGCATTCTTTTCCAGTTTCAACAAAACATTATATTTTCCGTAACTTAAATGTTTTAGAATTAATTTAGAATTATTCTCTTTTTTTTTAATAAATTTTATCTATTTTACTAACTTGGATTTTCAAAGCTGCTGCTTAAGCCAACAATAAGGGTGCTTTAATTGTATTTTCTTTATAAATATATAATTAAAGAATGTTCAATAGTCAACCCATCTACTGTCCCATTGGGAGTATGGGAGAATTCTCCCCTCTCAGAATGGGAGAGGTTAGGTCACTGGCCTAATGCGGGTTAGAAGACTTCACACACAGTCGAGAAAATCTCTCAGGCATGTAGGTTTCCTTGGGATCTTTTCCTTCATCGTTTGTAGCGAGTGATGATTAATTATATTAAATTATTGATGATGATTTATTCACTAACTACCTATTATTTTAATTTTTTAAATAAAATATAATATATAAAATTTTTAAATGTCGAATTTCGTAAATCAAAGGTATTTAAAAAAACTACCCAAATCGACTAATTAAGGGCTTCTCAATCCAAATTCGTCGATGTTTGTTCGAGCTTCACGCTAAAACTAGCTGACAGATTTTGGTTGATTGATTGGTGATTATTAATCCCCCTTGATCCCCCCCCCCCCCTGACTACGGCCTTGCCCTCACGGTTGGACACCAGGGTCTAGATGGACGCCGAGCAGTTTTAACGGGTGCAAACCACACGTAACTGTTTTACCGTGCGCTCGACACAGCGGGATGCGTGAGGCATTTCAGCACGTTAAAAAAAGGATGGTGATACACCGTGGCGTAGGTGCAGGACCTACGTCGGTCTACTGCCGCCATGGGACGATGCCTGTCGGCAGCGAGGAAGGCACTCCGTCGCCTGCACAGAACAGGCTTGTGGCGGGAGCGTGTTGCCTCCGGCGTGCTCCCACAGAGGAGGACTTCCTAGGAAAGCCTTACGGCTTCTCGTCGAAGAGAAAGAGAGAAAAATCTCTCTCTAAAATAAGTCCGTAAGTGTTATGGCCAAGCCCGCCCGCATCGCGGATAATTTTAAAACATACATAATTACAATCACACCTTTTTCCCTGGCTCTCCGGCGGGAAATCGAACCCCGGTCTCCCACGTGACAGGAGGGTAACAGACTGACCTCTGTATTACGAAAGAATTGGTGTAGGCACAGACCCCTTCTTTCACTTGCTACGAGCAAAGTGGCTATCCGTAGCTCACTTTTAGCTTCCACGGGACACTTCCGTGTCGGGTGGCAAACCACGACGCCGCCATTAAAATTTAAAACATGACACTGATAATTAATTAACGCTTTATTTATTTTTATTCAGTCAGGTTAATTGAATATGCAAAGTGAGTCCAGTGTAATGAAACATTTGAAGAAACTTCAATTTGATGTAAAAACTTTGTTACAAAATGGCCGACCACGGTGGAAGTGTTCTAAAAGAAATTTTCAGCAATCAATTTAAATAATACGTAAATAACTTTTCAAAGTTATTTTTGTACACACTTGTAGCTGGAAATGTTGTCCAGCTGCGTAGGTCAGATTTGGAAGGAAAGAAGAAGAGGAGATGTATTTCTTCCAAGAGACGAGGACCAGTCCAAAGCCCCCAAAGCCGTGGCAGAATGATTACGTGATCACACGCTTCGTTAAATGGGCCAGAAAAGATTATTCGGGGGGTTTTAGTGGGTGCGACCTTCACATAACCTCTCTGAGATATATGGTCATTTCCCGCCAGTCAAAAAGTAGAATAGAAATAGAATAGAATTTATTCAACAAAATAAGTATGGCTACAAGTTCATACAAGTAATTAAGTTACACGTAAGTAATTAAATAATTAAAAAAGGTAGATCATAGTTCGAAAAAACGAATAGTTGATGAATCCAATTTGGCTAAATAGTGTTAGAGAAAATGTGAAATCTTATCGAAAAAAAATTTCAAGATTTTAAGACCAATTTATCTAATAAGTGCGTATTTTCAGTGATATACAGAGATATCCAATAGATGGCTGTAGAATGTGTGCGTCAGCCCTTGGAAGTCCACTGCTGATCATGGGCCACCTCCATAAAAAGAAGGGATTTGCCATAATCCCCACGCTTGTCAGACATCTTTGAGATCGCAATAGAATTTGTTTGAATAACAAGACATCGCTGCACATTGTCCTGGTACATCCCTTAGCTGATTCTCACAGCATCAAAGGCAAGAGATGGTGTAATGATATTATTAAGCCGGCGACAATACAGCACATTTAATAAAAAAATATACATAAATCTACGTATGAAACAATAATATTTAACTAATTTTGAACATTTGCTTTCGCAACAAATTACACATGGTGAAATAGCGGTACATAGCCATTTACGTAATCCAATCGTATTCCCGGATAAACATACCAATCTTCTTTATTATCTAAGTGGGAAGGAACAGAATTTCATTCTCGGCATAATGAGGAAACGAGCGAAGAACGCCATTGCCGAGGTCAGGAACCTACATCCTGTGAGGTTGTCGATTGTTTGTTGATTATCTAAGTACTATGTACCTAAAAATCTATTTTCTTCTCTTTTTATATATTTTTCGTCTCCTTTTCTTATTAATTGGTCTTGTGACATACATATATTGTAATTCGATTTTGCTTACCACACAAAATATTGTAACTTGGTTACCGGACATGTTGTCACACCAGTCGTCATCCGCCATCCATAACGTCAGGTCACAATTAAAGGTGGATGGCCACCACATGGAGCCAAGAATATTTTCCAAAAGTATATCTTAAAAAAAGTAACTCGTATTACCAATAAGTGGACATTTACCAAGTCGCGGGCGAAGAAGGCTGAAAGTCTTATAACGTAGTGGATAAGGCTTCGTCCCAAATCCGAGAATCGAAAGGTCTCGGGCTTAATCCCGGCTTGTGCGCTAAAATTACCATCGCTTCTCCGCGTTTCATTGTCATCACTTTTATAGTTGGCGATCTATCACTGTGCGTTTTTCGCGTAATTTCTTTCCATGCACCTAGCGGTGGTTTTTCTAAGCGGATACGACTCTGAGACCTTCAAGAAACGAGCTTACACCTTTCTTAAAGGCCGGCAATGCACCTATCATCCCTCTGGTTTTGCCTGTGTCTATGGGCAGCGGTGATCACTTACCATCAGGTGACCCGGTTACCCTTTTGCCCCCTCTTACATAAAAAAACCACCTAAACCAATTAGTGTCTCAACAACACTGATTATTAGTAGTAATTGTGAGGGCTTATAGGGATGACGTCAGATAACAATCGATCATCTTAATCCAACTAAATAGCCGTATACTATGCAAAAAACAACCCTGATGGAAAAGTCGGCATTATGATAGTTTGGGAGAGAGATAGAGAAAGAAAGAAAGAGAGAGTTGTTGACAAAATGACTCAAAACCTATTTCATTGATAAACTGTGATTATTTATCACCTAGAAGATATATAGTTAATTAAACGATATAAAATTAACAATGAAAAGTCAGTTATAGACCATTTCCTAAAGAAAAACTATGCACAACAATAATTTATATTTATTTATACGCTTGTTAAGTAATTATTCGTTAAACATTTATCTAGATTATATACTAATATACATGTATCAATATGTACATATGAATTCAGTCGAAATCGTTTTAAATAATTAATTAATAAATCACCGCTATGCTTGTATTAAAATATAATTTTATTGATATTTTAAAGCTTACCACTGATAACAATATCTTATATAACTACTTTAATAATCATGACATATTTATGTTACGAGCCGGGTGTTCCGTCAGATTCCTTTAATGTGACGAAGATGATTTATTCTTGGAACTACCAAACATATCCATAAGCATTGTTCCCAATCGCAGAATATTTCTCAAAAGCCTTGGTGGTCGCAGAGGTAGCAATTTGAAATCTCATATCATTGCTGTTTGTAATACTTCGGGTTTTCGCTGAATCGCTGTTTGAAATGAAATAACTCTACTCGCTGGAGTTCGTACCGATTTATAAAAGCGCGTGCATTTTGCATACGTCGCGTCGTACACGTTTATCGAAGACACCCGATACGTCATTTGCTTACATAACGGTATATACTCCGTACCGATACTAGGAGCTTAACCCGACTAATGGGAATTTCCACATTATATCACATGGAACATGAAACGTGATTCATATCGGTATGCTATCACGTCATAATCTATGAAAGAAGGTTTGACATTAGAAAAAGATAGGGAGGGACTAAATTTAGTTAAGTTCTTTTACAACAAAATCAGCACCAATATTTAGCATACACCGTACCGAACCATTTAGTAGCTCAGATGGAACACGATTCATATGCTATCACTTCATAACCTATGAAAAAAGGTTTGACATTAGAAAAAGATAGGGAGGGACTAAATTTAGTTAAGTTCTGTTAGAACGGAATCAGCACCAATATTTAGCATACACCGTTACACTGAACCATTCTTTCTCAGCGTTCACACACGTCAAAAATAAATATGCGTACAGAAATATCAATAGTTCGCCTTTCACTCTTCATTTGTACCACACAAAATCTGAACTCGTAAAAAGCAGATGCTTAGTGAAATATAAATTTTAATAGCATGTGGCATATCGTCATAACTGTTACTCACATTTGACGTTAACGCGACGACGTTAAACCGTCACTATCACCATCACTCCGTGGAAATCCACTGCTGGAGATGGGCTTCCTCCTTAAAGAGGAGGGATTTGCCATAATCTCCACACTTGGCAATCTTATTGTAGATTGCAGTGGATTTTGATTGAATGACGCTGCTACCCATTGCACAAGTCCTATCCCTTAGCTGACTCTCACGACACCTATGGGAAGAGGTGGAATGACATTGTTATTATGCCGACGCCAAACAGAACCAGATCTGGCTGTACCTTATATTATGATGCGGTGGAAATCAGTGTATATATCCTATAGCATTATTGTTTTATATATTAATTCTGCGCGCACTGTCTACTGCCCTATTCATTAGTTTT
>WUAW01001153.1:22119-34429 GCA_017165845.1 Thaumetopoea pityocampa | reverse complement strand
TGCGTCCCTTATTTGTTTTCAGATTTATTACCCTGGTCGTAGGACTTTCCGTCGAAGGACCTTCTGTCTTTATAATACTTTCATAACTGGATACTGGCAGAATTGTACCACATTGGTCAAACGCCATAAACCAAGAAGTGAAGTGAACCCTTTGAGCAAAGGTTTCATTAGGAAGTTTTAATTCTTTACCAAACCCATGATATCAATAATGGTGGTAATTCTGCTTCAACACAACCAAACTAAATTAACACTCTTCCTATCTTTTTCTAATATCAAACGTCAAAACGAGATAGCAAACATTTTTAGCGAGTACCGACCTACATTTCTGTCAAAAGGTACAAAAAATTTTGCGTTTTTGCCTTATCTTTAGTCGGCATGTTCCGAGGGCACGTCAAAATTTATTAATTTTAACAAGTCTAAGCAAAACTGACAGCGCCAAAATTGTAGCTGTCTCGTTTTGGCGTTTGACATTAGAATCAGATAGGGAGAGACCAAATTTAGTGAAGTTCTGTTACAGCAGAATTACCATCAATACAGATCGTAGATGAGTTTGAAAAAAAAAAATGGTTTGGGACCGGGATTTGAGCTCGGTGACTGTTGATTGAGCGGGTCCGGTCTAGACTGTACCATAAATCATCACATTCTCCTCAACACTCCCCGTATTTTACCCGTTATTTTACAAAGAGGCGGTGTCTTCAAATACAAGCTATTGCTTTCTGAAATGGAGATTCCAAATAGTATAATATTTAATATCGTAAGTTGAAGAAATAAATAAATGGATACAGACAGTTCAGCTCACGAAGAATTCGAAATATGGCGACACCGTTGGTGTCAGGGCTACGGACTATGGTTCTACACACCTTTGTGGACGTCTCCGAACTGCCCCTCGCCTATGATTCCGGTCAGCTCTATCTGATTGCGAACCAGTTCGTAGTCTCGGACTGGAACAAATATCATTATAAGTACAGCACACACCGAAGACTACGCTACGTCTCGCACAGGTAGTAGCGACAAATGTGTGCGCGTGTGCGTGAACGCGTACGTATGCGCCGCATGTGTGCTGTTACGACGTCACCGCTTCAGGATATATAAGAAAAGGGCTTACCATGCTGGAAGGTAATTTATTGAATTCTACTACACATTTACTTTACCCACTCCACTAGCCTCAGATCCGATACCGCGATTTTAGTCGAATGCCAAAATGCGCGTTCTGATTGCTACTGGGACTGCTAGTGGGCCACTGCTGGGTTACTGCTGGGCTACTACTGGGTTGCAACTGGGTTGCTACTGGCGTGAACACGTGGTATCTACTATTTTATATGAATTAGGTCTGCCAGGTTAGCTATATTGCACGCACTAAACGTGTGTCTAACTGTGCACACGTACGGGTATATTGTAACTCATCCAAGTAAGCATGTGTAATGTTTACTTGGATGAGAACACTGAGAGGAATATCTATGCCCTACGCCACACTCTGTACGGCACAGCGGCGCACACTAGTGGATATTCACCTTTACTGCTGAACAGTTGGTATTATAAAGAATTGTCTATTTAGGCAAACGAAACGTAATACATGACTTTTGTCTATTGGCGTTATCCTACTTTCTCTTTGTTTACATCTCTTTACGATTACATTGAAATCGTATATTTATTTGGGAAAATCGGTGGGGGTCGACCCCAGGCGAACGTATCTCGACCAAATCGAAGTCGTGTTGAAGAGAGGCCAGGTTAGGAGTACCCGCAACCGACGAGCTTGTATGAAAGCGTTGATGAATGTAAAAGCGAAAGATGTACGTCAGGATCGTAGCAAAGTGATCGTGGAAAGAAGTGATCTCTGCCTACCCCAGCGGGAAAAAGGCGTGACTGTATGTATTTTCATTTGACTCATAACCCTTCACTTACGTAATGTACGGTCTGTGGTAATGTCTATTCTTTATAAAACTCGATATTGTTCGTATGCATCGCGTACGTACCTGCCGGCGTCGAATAGTCGGCGTCGTCGTCCACTATTTCCGCGTAATCCTCTGACAACAGAGTGGCGGTGTTCGCCTCCCAAGAGCTGGTTTTGCCCTCAGACGAACTGCTGCTCATTTCCGCTACACAATGATAACACTAGTCATATTACACACATACACACATATCACAATAGAGTACGATCGAGTCAGAGGTGCACTCGGCTAACTTCGTCAAACCTTTGGGACTTTTGGGTCTTTAAAGTAATTAAAAAACAAAATACAATATACATATGTATTACAAAGTCTCAGGGTTCATAATTTAACGTAGTAATGTAGAATGTGCACTGCTAATGCGATCGAAACAAGGACCGATGACTTCGAGCGCTCGAAGCAGCAACGAATAGGTGTAGATGCAGGAGGTACTGATATTGGTCAATATAGCGAGATGGTTAAGACCCATGATGACATTGATATAGTTACATCATCAACTATAAGGTCGAAGTGTGGCAGGAGTGGCAGTATCGGAAAAGGGAAGATCTTCCGACCAGACGGGTGTTATGTCTGGCGGGGCCTGCCTCCGCCCCGATGGTTGATGTCGGGACGTTGTATATACACTAAGACGCTATTAAACTTTATGCGCGTGATTCAGACTTCCATATTATATTGTCACTTTTTAGAACCGCGCCATCTGTTGAGGATGTGTGGTATGTAGTGAAGTAGATCGCCACAGTCAACCAGCTACATAGAAATAGGAGATACCTCGCTAGGGTTATTGTCATAGTTTTGCATTCTCAAGACCCAACCCCAACGCGGAGTACGTACACTGTGAGGTTTTACCCGGTGGAGTTTGGCACAACCGAGTCACGGTCGCCCTAAGAACCGCTGGCTAAACAAAAATATCGTTATATAGCCGCTGTTAAGGAACGAGAGGTCAAGTAAAAGTGGTTCTAAGGATTTTTATATAAATCTATGTTTGTGTCGGGATTTTCCATGTAGCAGAAAACCAACATTCACGCGGGCGGATCCGCGGGCGAAAGCTAGTTGTGATTACAATATGATTAATATTAACATCGATACTCACTTTTACACTGACAGTTGAGCTGTTTCCAAACGGTAGCTTAAAGAGAAACACTATGTTAATGACATCGAAATGGAACAGACGCCAGCGTTTAATGTACGCACAATTAGATTTAATCTATTAAAGTTTCAGTCACCAAAGTAACTTCACTGATTATGGCGTAATATATTTAACTGAAAATCTCTAAAAAATAGCACAACCACAATTTATCTAATACAAAAGCAGAAATTAATAAAAAAATGAATCATAAATTAAAAATTTATGTAACATTAAATTAATTAGAAAAATATATAAAAATTAATTTAAAAAAATATATAAACAGAAGTTAATCGCCAAGTCACACGTGACTTATCGATTAGAAGTGTCATTCCAATACATTTTTTTCGTTTCTATTAGCGATAACGATTTTCGAATGTCAACTTGGCTAGGGGAGATGATTAGAATCGTCAATAATTGTCTGACAGAAATGAGGTAGTGGTGAGCAAATAGGTATAATGACGCTAACGGTCGAGATAGAAATGGTCAAATTTATTGACATCTGACCCTCTAGCCAAGTTTATTTTCTACAATTGTCAACGCTAATAGAAACTAATGTATTGGAATGCCATTTCTATTAACGTTAACGATTGTAGTAAGTCAAATTGGGTAGGGGGCTTCTGTCCCACTGCAGAGGTCGAGGCTCCTCTCACAATGAAAGCGGATAGGCTATAGTCCCCGCGCTGGCCTAAAGCGGGTCGGTAGACTTCACACGCCGCCGAGAAAGTCTCTCGGTCATGCAGGTTTCCTCACGACGTTGGCCAAAGTAGAATTTTTAGTGAGTACGCATATGGCTTGCGGTACTCTGCCGTACAAGTCGACACCTCCATGTAATAATAACATTGTAACTCATTTTTTTTCTGTTTTTAGCGGAGATCAAAATTTAAAGTTGAAAATTGATATAAAGTTCAAGGAATGTATCTCTATCAGTCTTTATGAGCACTAGTTTCTCTAATGTTGTAAAAGAAAACTATTATATATTTTATTATAATTATTTTTTTAGTTAACAATATGCGAAAAATTAGTTACGATGTTATTGCATGGAGGTGTGGAATTTTTTCATAATAATGACGTTACCCCATCTCTTCTCGCTGGTGAGTCGAAAAGGGGGTGACAGGTTTACCAAAATAGGCGACAAAATTATCTTCCGATTAAAAGAAGAGCTATTGCATGATTTCTATACAGTGTGGAGTTTATGTACATTTTAGTACGTTGGTCTAGTGGTACCAGACACGACTTACTATCAAAAGGTTGTAGATTCGATCCCAGCCTGGTACCATTGAGTTATTTCTAATTCATGTACGGTCTACATTGTATACACCCATGTACTCAACGGAGAAGAAAAACTTCGTGAGGAAACATGCATACCCGGATGGGTGTATGAAGATTACCAACCCGCACCGGGCCAGCGTGGTAGAACTACAGTCCAAACCCCCTCCTGATCGGGGGAGGTTCGTGCCCTTGTAATGGGGACGAATATGGACCAGGGATGATGATGTGGAGTTTATGTCAAACTAGTCACAGTTTATGAATGCGGTCTGGTCCAATAGTGGGCATCGACCGGTGGATGCTGTACTCACTAGTTCTGTTCCATAGCGAGGTCTGCGAGTCGGTGACTAGCCTACAGTACCCGTCTACCAAATCTGCTAAGCTCTCTGCAACCTGGAAACGAAATAAACACATATAAGCTTAAAAAAAATAGAATAGAATTCTTCTTTCTCAGCCGTACTGAGATACGACAATTAAAAAGTGTAAAGCGCGCTCCACATTCTCGCAGAGAGGTCTCGGCAAAATGGATGTCTCGAAGACATCTGCCGCTGTAGCGTGCATGCGCTGCAGCGTATTATAGGAGGACTTTGATAAAGTTCTAGAAAAAATAACTCTAGTTCGTGGGTCCGATTTGTCGACATTTTTGATTCACAAAAACGTGCGCGCGCTATGATCACTGTTGGCCGAATGGCATGAGCGACAGCGAGAATGGGGAGGGGTAGTTTCTTATAAATACAAAACGGCGAACCTTTTGAGCTCGGTGTGTCAAAATTTTGAAAAATCAAAACAATGTTGTGGCGTGTTACGCATCACAAAAAAGACTAAAAAAATAATAGATATATTTATAATTTTTGTAAGTTTATTATTTGTTTAATGTCGTTATGAGAGACAAATATTTGAATTATGAAATTTTTTATCTTTGAAGATGCGTGTCATCAAAAATGAGCTCGCGTGTCGGCACTGACACGCGTGTCATAGGTTCGCCGTCACTGGACTAGACGAATATACACGAGAGAACACGAACATAGACGAATACTCTCCATACACTCTCGTATTCGGTAACTTTCGCGTAGCCTTGCAGAGAATGTAGAGCCGGCTTAACGCCGTGTAGCGAGATCGAGCATAAGTTACTTAAAAAAAACAATACATATTATAATATTTATTTATACTCAGCCATACCGAAGTACGAGAATAGAAAAGTCTAACACCGTATAATGAGTGATCATATTTTGGAAAAAATTTGACTCCTTAACTTGGAAGCCTATGTTCCTCCGAATATGGACATTATAGATAAACACTGCCGCGTGGCGCCGGCACAATAATAGTGTCACTCCGTCTCTCCCCGCGGACGCTACCAGAACCGCTGAGAGATGTACCAGGGTAAAGGGCAGTGACGTTATATTTTTATTCAATCAAAATCTAAACCGATCTCCAAGACGATTGCCAAGTGGAGGTAAATCCCTCTTGTTTATGGAGGAGGCCCGTGCCCAGCGATGCATTTCTGCGGGCCGATGATGATGAGCATGACGACACAAACTACCTTACATTAGTTAAGATACAATCAAACACGGGCGCTGCCCGGACGCGTTCCATTCGCCGTGTCTGACGGAGCCCTGCTCCGCGGGTGACTGACCTCCACGCTGCCGCAGGTGATGGTGAGCGTCTCAGCGGCGCCCTTCACCCGCAGCTGCAGCGCCGCCTTGCCGCACGACCCGCTCTGAGGGCGAAGCACAAATAAAATCAAAATTACTTTCTGACCAAAGATATAGACCGGACCAAAAAATGATACATACAGTTGAATTTTGTGAATTAATTTTTTGGTGACTGGTTGGCGCAGTGGCCTTGCTTTATATGCTAATGAGTCCCGGGTTCGAATCCCCCGGTACACACAAACTTTATATGATGAACATATGTGTACCATAGTTAGTATTTATCCATATAAGTACGTATATCGTTGTCTAGTACATACCTAAGACACGGTGAATCTTAGTTTATGACTAGATCAATACGCGTGAAACTGTCTAGAATTAAACTTCAAAAAAGTTAAGTTATATATCCTACCGCAGTTGAATAAAAATTTTTTTATTTAGATCATATTTCTATGAAGCTTTCTTTTCACACTATTTCTAAAATCTTAACGTAAACTATTTTTAACGTAACGGCCTAATAATGTTACGGCGCCATGTGTCATCATTAGCTCGTGCGCGAGTGCGTACCTGCGTCTGCGACTGCTGCGCGCAGTTCGACTTGAGCGTTTGCACGGCCACGATGTCGCTGAAGGACGCGATCTTGGTGTACGTGGGCGGCTCGCCCGCCTTGTGCGACACGTACGATATATCTGAAAAAACAAAACTAAATTAATCGATAATACTAATTAACAGTCAGCTCTACAAATATGGGGAACGCTGACCCTTGTACAACGGAGAAGTTTCTTGGTCGGATATGAAGTAGCAATGACCCACCGATATCGGGTCCGACAGCCAATCCACAGGTATAGAGAAACCAAAGTGCAGAGCGCTAGTGAACGACTAACGGAGGTAACTGTAGTTTGTGTGCTTTAGTGACGGTGGCTCACCGATATCGGACCCGATAGCCGTTCCACAGGTATAGAGAAACCAGAGTGTAGAGCGCTAGCGAACGACTAACTGACGTATCTGTAGTGTGTGTGTGTTTGTGACGGTGGCTCACCGATATCGGGTCCGATAGCCGTTCCACAGGTATAGAAAAACCAGAGTGTAGAGCGCTAGCGAACGACTAACGGAGGTAACTGTAGTTTGTGTGCGTTTGTGACGGTGGCTCACCGATATCGGGTCTGACAGCCAACCCACAGGTATGGAGAAACTGGAGTGCAGAGCGCTAACGAACGACTAACGGAGGTAATTGTAGTGTGTGTGCGTTTGTGACGGTGGCTCACCGATATCGGGTCTGACAGCCAACCCACAGGTATGGAGAAACTGGAGTGCAGAGCGCTAGCGAACGACTAACGGACGTACATAACTGTAGTGTGTGTGCGTTTGTGACGGTGGCTCACCGATATCGGGTCCGACAACCAGTCCATAGGTATAGAGAAACTGGAGTGCAGAGCGCTAGCGATCGACTAACGGACTTAACTGTAGTGTGTGTGCGTTTGTGACGGTGGCTCACCGATATCGGGTCCGATCGCCAGCTCTACGGGTATTGAGAACCCGGAACCCAGCGCCCCCTCGAACGTCTCCCGGTCGTACCCGTAGTGCGTGTGCATCGTCTCCAAGTACTTGAGCATACAGTCATTGTCGCTCATGTTTGCCACCTGGAATTTGACAATGTTTAATTTTAGTTTTATCGCCAAGATGGTAAAAGAATAATAACATTAACTCATGCTAACAAAGAATAGATTCGGAAACAATGTTCGTCCTTATTTCTTTTTAACCGATTTCAAAAAAAAGGAATAAGGACGATGTACATACAACATGCAAAATGTAGAGAGTATAAGTGTGAGTGTACGAAACATAGAATGAACGACGTTTTCAAATTCATTCTTTATTAGTACGAGATACATAAACAGGGGATCGGAAGAGACTAAAATTTCGAACCGCAGACCCTAACGAGGCGCCTTCCTTTCGGCTGTAAATATTTATATATAAAGCTAAAAATATTTGTAAATGTAACATTTACAAATATTTTTAGCTTTATTATACTTTTATCTACCTGTTAACAGTAAGTTATCTATTACTAGATCTAATAGTAATAGCACATAGATAGAGTATTCCCTATTGCAGAGCAACTAACAGTCTATTACACAAAATTGTAAATATAAACTGTACATACTGAGCAGGTGATTGAAAACCCTTCATCGTTGAAGACATCCACTGAAGGCCTTCCCCGTGAAGTACCGTAATGAATCATTTTGGCCTTATGCATACAATACCCGCGACTTTTTCTAGTTCGTCAGTCCGACGGGTGAAAGCCTTAAAACGCTGCGCCTTTCAGTTCACGGTCGGCACTCGAGAACCTTTCCTCACTATCGGTCATCCGTTCTATGTGCTGTACGGCCTGGCCATTGCCATTTCTATTTTCTACTCCTACGAGTTCCGACTGTGATCTTTGGTTATTTTACAGATATTCTCGTTTCGGATTTTGTCATGCAAAGAACTCCAAGCATGGCTATACATTGGATTCAACTTTGCGTCCAAGCTTCAATATGAAATGGCCAATATTGAACTCAACTACAGCACCACACATTGGCTTCAATATCAACTTTCTAGCCGAACACTGGAAAGCGCATTGGACCAGTCCCCGTTGCGGTCGCAGAGCGAAAGACGACGGACGATAAACGTTGTTATTTGCATCGTACGAGAAAACAAGGAAAGAAAAGGAGATGCAACTCGCGACAAATAGGCCAATGTGTGGCGTGGCACACGCGCGGCATTTTCTCCAAGATTCTCGCGCGCACTGCCCTTTCATTCCCGTCGCCATTGAACTTTTACAAAAACCGATTCGGTGCGCTTCGGTATTGGACATTGGATATTGGATTGGATATTGGACGTAATGTTTTCATTGTGTCCAAAGACTGATCCACAGATTGGTGTATAGGTACCAATACATACAAGCATTGGTGTAAATATGACCAATATGTGGCCGGGGCATGACGCTAAATGACTACGTTTATCCAAGAGCCCAAAATTATAGTTAAAGAGCTCATCTCTATTCCGTAGCTCATTACTGGCAACGTACACTGCCGAAGAACCTTTGTCTTGTCCAAACCACCTTTAGATGCAAAGAATACTGCAAATGATTGTACCTTTTTAAACTGTTGCTGTATAGCTTTCTTGAGCACCTTCGGTTTGATGGCGTCGAGCACCGACTTGGGCAGGAACTTGTGCAGTCCAAACTCCTTCTCAAGATACTCAATGTTGGACTTCTTGTCCAAAGATATCTGCATATCCTTACAGAAGTATCTGGAAGAGATACTGAAAGGTTAACTCTGATAGTTTGGCGCTGGAGTAATAATAAGCTATGTTATATGACACTTAGAATTTTATACTACGTTTAAAAATTCTTTTCAGTGGCGGTGATCACAGATGGACCTGAGTTCATGATCATCAACACCAGCCCGTGTAAGTCCACCGCTGGACACGAGACTCCACCTTAAAAAGGAGGGATTAGCCGTAATATCCAATCTTGGCCGGCGTCTTGGAGATCGCAGCAGATTTTGACTTGTATAAACAGGATAACGCTGGTGCCCATTACCCTGGTGCACCTATCCCTTCATCGGTTCTCGCAGCAACCACGGGAAAAGTGGAGTGACGCTATTATTACGCCAGCGCCACACGGCGTCATAATTGTAAACAGTGGGCCACACCTGAGTGTCTTCGTGGTGTGTGTATATGGGTCAAAGTTTCTCAAACTGTATGCACTTCGAACCTATGTGATCTTTTGTTCTGTTGGCCGCAATGCTATTCTGTGTTATGTTTACTAAGGGCAGCTTGAAGTTAGCTACATACTCATCTATCAGTGAAGGGTCTATAGTCTTCAGATCTGAGGTAAGCCACAACTACAAGGTCCATTCGCTTTATAGACATAGTATCGCAGCAGTATAACACACGTTCCACAATTTCCATCTCTGCGTCACAGAATCTACGCGTCGTGCCGCTGCACAAATTCATTCCAGGAAGATGATTATATTTCTTTTTCATCAACATCCCCAGTCCATATCGTCCCCACTACAGGGGCACATACCTCCCCTGATCAGGAGGGGGATTAGGCCGTAGTCTACCTAGCGCTGGCCTAGTGCGGGTTGGTAGACTTCACACACCCATGCGAGCATGCATGTTTCCACACGAAGTTTTCCTTCTCCGTTAAGTACATTGATGTCTACAATGTAGACCGTACATGAATTACAAATAATAACTCAGTGGTACGGGACCGCGATACGAACCCACGACCCTTCGATCGTAAGCCATTTATTTTGCACCATTTATTTTTAACTCGTTAATATTTAGTTTATATTTAATTTTGTCAAAATAATAATTAATACCTTTTATCTGAGTTTAGTGTGATTGTCGTTATGTAAATAATTTTTATAAGGACACATAGTTTGGGGAACAAGTCCAGTTTTATGATTTTATATTTATGTATTGGACTTTTTTACGGCTGTCCTCTGTTTTGTGCCTATTATAAATATTTTTTTTAATTATAATAAGCTAGCACATGACTACAATCCCACCTGATGGGAGTGGCGACACAGAATGCAAAGTCATTGCCATTGAACCAATCAGTCCCATATATATTCTTACATTAAATTGATACTCACTTAATTTCTAAACAACATATCTGTACCGCCAAATCTTGGTCCACCATGGGGTGATTGGCGTTGAGGTAGTCGTGTCGGACCTGAAGACGTTACACACAACAATTTAATATACATCTTTACCGCCATAAAACACACCTCGTCGTATTAAATCACCCATTCAATATAAATTTTATACTTTTCAAGTTTATCGCTTATCTAACGGGTCATTTTTGAAGGAACGTGAAAAAAGTCGTACAATTTTTTTTTAAAGTCACTATCGCCATCTCTTACAATACTCGGGTTAACAATGCGGTGTACATATTTTCTCGTGATTAAGCATCACATTCCCACAGCAAACTCGCAAGACGCCGAGCGAAGATCTATCGCTCAGATATTAACCAAGTGTCAAAAAAGTATAATATTTTCGTGTTTTTTATCGCTCTCTCTAAAAGGGCTTCGAGCTCTGTCGAAGGGCCGTTGTGTGCCCTAGGATTATGTCGATCGAACGGCGTCCGCTTGAACCGCGGTGACCGCTCGCGTGCTGCCCGCGCTCAGGCGCAAGGGCTCAGGCGGAGGCCGCATTGTTCAATGGGTGCAATCCTCACATCACCGTCGTGCTGTGCCCTCGGCGCGGCGGTATGTGTCCGCCATTTTCTCCATACATACATACAATCACGCCTTGTTCCCTGGCTCCCGCTTGACCGGCCGGGACACTGTCCTATATACTACCGAACAATTGGTGTAGGCTGAGACCACTTCGTCCCGCTTGCTACAAGAATTGTGGCTATCCGTAGCCCACTTTTCGGAAACGAGACACGTCGGGTGGTGAACCATGATACCACCATTTCATAAGGTTCAAAAGTGTTAAAGTTCCCCACTGCGTACCCACGAAAAGCAAAGATAAAGCAGATTCGGTCAAATGGAGCCCCCCATTCGTAGGTAAGGCTCGCCACCATCTTGCATGTCACAGTCCCATGTCCCGGTCTAGCCACGCATTACAGCCATTTTCTGTGCGTTAATAAATAGNAAAAGCAAAGATAAAGCAGATTCGGTCAAATGGAGCCCCCCATTCGTAGGTAAGGCTCGCCACCATCTTGCGTCTACCGGTCCATGTCACAGTCCCATGTCCCGGTCTAGCCACGCATTACAGCCATTTTCTGTGCGTTAATAAATAAATACCTGGTCGTAGTAGTAGTGGAAGGTGACCCGGTCGACGTCGCAAAGCTCGCGCAGGTTGGCCGGCAGGTAGCGCACGCGCAGCTCCAGCCGCCACTCGCTCGCCGGCCACCGCGCCAGCAGCTCCGACACCGGCGTGTCTTGGTGGATCCATCGTATCTGGAGCGAGCACCGCACCGCACCTCATCAATCGTCATCACCAGCTCGTGGAAGTCCATTGCTGGACATAGGTTTCACTTCTTATAATGGAAGAATTGGCCACAATCTCCACGCTTGACAGGTGTCTCGGCGATCGCAGTAGATATTGATTAAATAACAGGATATCGCCGCTGCCCATTGTCCTGCTGCATTGCTCAGCATCAGCAGGTTCTCACAGCATCAATGGGAAGAGATGGAGTGACGTCATTATTACGTCAAAGCACACAGTCTCTTATCATCAGCCATTTGTTATCTCAGCGCTATCCAAGAAGGCGGAATGGCAGAGAATGCCGCAAGCATTGAATCCACCTTTACACATTTTTTTTT
>WUAW01001148.1:6921-18364 GCA_017165845.1 Thaumetopoea pityocampa | reverse complement strand
CGCGTATGCAGTGCGGAAGTGAGTTCCAAAGTTTAACAGCACGAACAGTGAATGAACCATCATAACGGGATAAAGAGTTATTTTTCCTTTTCTTATTTTTCCTTTTCTTGTTCTTTTCCTGAGGCCATATTCCATTGAAATGTTCACTAAGCATGACGTTGCCTGCATATACTCTCTTATAAGTCTATTTTCTATGCTGCATACATACCTGCCCAGCGGAAGCTTCATTAACTCAAAATTTAGATTGTCATTTCACAATTCTTTTTTCAAATCAAAACAATCATAACTTTTCTTTCTTATTTCTAAGATTTACAAAGGAAATTAACAGATTACATGCCATCCATGACAATGTCACCGTTTTCACCCTTTTGATAAATTCTTTTTAGAACTAGTATAGATATAAAATAGGAAAAAATAGAAGATTTTCTTCATCACTTATCCGAGTGTCGCAAAAAAGTTTTTTTCATTTCGAGACATCCCACGCGAGTCTCTTACGTGAAATAACAAAAATTTAAGAACAAAAACGTATAAAGTGCCATAAAGGAGCTTTTCTCTGTGGAGTCTACAAAATCTCTGGGATGGTGGTAATCGGGCATTTTACATAAGAAAATAATATATTATTCAAAATCCAGAGTCGCACACCGCCCCATATACTTATCGATAATAATGTGAGCTCTCCATCACGGGGAAGCACAGCGGCACAACTCAACAAATGTATAATTTCGATATTTATTTTTCTACGTGTAATAAGTACCGTTAAAGTTACTAACGCACTAATAAGCATGACTTTTTATAACAAACTTTAAAGAATTTTACTCTTTGAGTGCGTATGTAGTAGAAATGTGACAAGTAACCTGACTCAATTAAAAATGCAAATGTTGTCGATTTCATGAAAATAATTCAATATCCTTTTCCCAAACTACAATCACTTAGAAGTGCCTACTATTTCATAGATTATAGAAAAAAATAGGTATTTACCTATTAAAATTACGTGTGTATGATATTATGAACACATCTTTTTTCACACATATAAACAAACCCTAAATTAAACTTTTCTTAAAGGCCGGCCACGCACCTGCGATGCTTCCCCGTTTGCCCCTTCTTATATAAAAAAAATAGGATTCTTTATGTTTTGGGTAATAGACGACGATATACTTATTTATATAATTCTAATTCATATATAGACAAACATGGTACAACTATTCGTGTTCATCAAATTAAGCTTTTCTCTTCCAAATATCGAAACCAGCACCAATTGGCACAGAAAATAGGATCACTGTCACTGAATCAATCAGTCGTCAAACTAAATCAATCAGTATCAATTGTTAATGACTATCCACTAGTAAAGATGAAGTCACTTTAGTAAAATTATATATTTTTTTACTTATGTGGTTTTAATGCTAAGGCAAGCCCACCTGGTGGTTCCATCTCGCACTGCAAATAAAAATAGAAGCGACGGAGAGTTGGGATGTGCTCGCTGCGCTAATATGATATTTCTTGATTCAACCCTATAATGCGAGACGTGTATATGTGAATGGTATACTTATTTATTTCTTATCATCAGTAGCTATTTATTACTTATTTATAATATATACATGACATACATACATTGAAGATGTAGTGGATACCAGCCGAGATGTAGAGGATATATACATACCGTGTATATACATCAATGTGTGGTGCTGTCTCTCACAATGTTCAGAAATGTTGAAGAAAATATACATTATTTCGCACGCCGCGTAAAATCGCTACCTAACTTAAGACCGCTACACCCCTTTAAGCTAGTAAAGATGATTTGAACAGATATTCGTTTATGTATTTTATTTTTCTTATATTCCACAGACATGATAACAAAATAATATAAAAATATCACCTTTGCTTCTGCTGAGCACAGGCTTCCCATATTAAAATGATATATTCCCTCGGCATCACTCCCAATAGGCGTTTTGAGGATTTAATTAAATATTTCTTAAATTGAAGGATAATTAATATAAATAATTTTCAACCAGCCCGTAATCAAATAGCATTGAATTTCATAATTTTGTAAAAACTTTTAGTTATTTATATAACATTTAGTAACAAAAATTTTGTTATACAATTTATCTAAGGACGTTAATAGCGCAATGGTGCTAGATACGACTCGCGGCCGTAGGTTCGATCCAGTCCCGTATCACTGAATTATTTAAAACTTATAGTAAGGTTTAGATTTTGTAGACACCAATGAACTCAACGGAGAAGGAAAATTTCATAAGGAAACCTTCATACCCGATTGGGTGTGTAAAGTCTACCAATCCTCACTGAGACTACGGCCTAATCCCATCTTGATTAGGAAAGGTTTGTGCCTCTCTAATGGGGACCATTATGGACTGGAGATAATGATGATGATATTGTAATAACTTATAGTCATAATACATACATACAATCGCGCCTTTTTCCCTAGTTCTCCAGAGTGGAATCGAACCCCGGTCTCCCGCGTGACAGGCGGGAGCACTGACCACTATACGACTGAAAAATTGGGATAGGCAAAGACCACTTCTTTCCGCTTACTGCAAGCAAAGTTGTTATCCGTAAGCACTTTTCGCCCCTACGGGAAACGAGACGCGCCGGGTGGCGAACTTTGACGCCGCCATTTTTATCAGGTTTACAAGTGTTAAAGTTCCTCATTGTACTCCCATAAAAAGGGAGAAGAACAAGGAATATGGAATTTAGGAAAAGGACTGTAGGATATAGGATATAACAATAATCTCGGAAGGAGTAGGGACAGTAGAAGGGCCAGGGTCGCTTACCCGTATACTTAAGTCTATTTACCGGACAAGCTAAAAGCTCCCTGACTGAGTACTCATATTAACTACACAAATATACTATTTCATAAGAACTATACTTATTTCAGGATCAAAAATATCGATGTCATTATCCAATCCTTTAATTATATCCGAACCACGAATCTTGTCGATCCATTGTTAAGTTAACGCTTGTAAAAAGGACAAACCAACAAACATATTTTCATACTAGGTTTACCCCGCGGCTCCGTCAGCTTGAATATCGATTTTCGCGCTAAATGGAATATCCTGAAATATAGACTTACAAAAAAAATACAAAAACCATTTTTACTTGAGCTCTTGTACCATAATGGCTGCTAGTGAAACAGAGATCAGGCTATATCTTCACTCTTAATTTACCAATTTTGATAAAACATGCTGGAGTATTTAAATTGGAATAGTACTATTAAAACTGTAATAGTGTGACCAAAATTTACCTGTTGGTTTTTGCATGAACCTCGAACAAATACACAGACCGGAAGAAATCAGAACATGATTTCGATTTCAGAAGCCCTTAATTAGTCGATCTGATTGTGAGTTAGATTTTTGAAATATCTTTAATGTAGAGACAATGGCGTTTTACAATTTTATAATAATATATATTTATAATACTTAGTACGTATTTCGATTAACGTTCTGTTCCCTTATCGTTATATCGTCTTACCGTTATGTTATTAGATGTACAAAGTTATTCACTTATAGCTCGAAGGGCCATGTGAGAATTAATGAATTTCAAGTTGTATTTTAGTTAAATTAAACTACAGATACACCGTATAGTCAAGCGTCCATGGACAGACTGACTTTATTTAAAAATTATTGCTTAATAACTGTTAAGTTATTAAGTTAGATTTGGTGATATTTTATTTATTAATCTAGGCGTTAGATGAACGTCTTACTTTGAATTAGATGAATATTTTGCTGCAAGTCAAGGGCAGTAAATCTGTCTATTCCTACATAAAATTCTTCCACTCAGATGGTATATCTGTAGTTTACAAAATATACTATTACATCACCATATTAGACTCATCCGAAGGCCCACCCCAATACGTGAGATCATGAATCTTAAAGAAGGTAGGCGCAAATAAAATGCGACCTGATGTGTCCCAGCGGTTGAATTATGAAAACGTCGATAAATATCGGAACAGGCGACCGATCCGAATAAGTTTATGTTGTACCCAACTAAGATAAAATTCTGTATCGATCATATTTCTGTCTCACATTGTACGATTTAGGTAGCTTAATGAAGTATATATTTATCTCTGTCACGAGCTCACGTTCTTTTCTGAATTCAAGGATTCCTTTAGGCTTGTTATGTATAAATTCTTCTTTCTTAATTTTTTACATTTGACCGATTTAGTACAATTCTGTTGATATCCGTGGTTAAATTCTTTGCTTTAGGTTTATTACCCTATTCGAAGGACTTTATTTTCACCGCTAACTATTCTTAAGTTTATAACACCCTTGAACATAGTTAGCGGTTAAATTAAAGAATTTTGTTAATGAAAAGACCAAAAATCCTTGGACCAGGGTAATAAACCACATAAATACATTGTTTGTGTTGTTAGTTAAACAAACAATTGCTGTGACAATTATTTACAGGTTAGTGTTTTAGTGCGAGAATTATTTACAGGTTAGTGTGTTAACGACGGAATTATATATAGTTTAATGTTTAATGTTGTTCGTATTTACATATGTTATCTATAAATATTTTTCTACATAAATATATACGTATATGTTTGTATATCCTGGTGATCTGTACAACAGGTTTATACTAAACCTAACACAGGCCCCAGTTTTTCTACAACCAATATTGTTAAGCTAGCCCTGAGTTATCTATTTTGTTGTATTTGGTTGTAGTGAGAAATAAACCAATTTTATAGCGATTAACGCAAATGTGTTACGCAGAATCGTATTATCTAGGGGCACTATATATTTTTTATTATCATATTTTTGTTTCCACCATAGTAGAGTCCACCAAATCCACCAAGTCATACAATTGTAGATGCTCGTACACTGCAAGATTGAAGAGCTTCATTTTGATCAATGAAATTCCGTTGTCTCCAAAAGGGACAATGGTTATACTAAGTTTTTGTACAATAAGCGTGTGGGTTCATCATCACCAGCCCGTCAAAGTCAACTGCTGCACGAGGGTCAAGGGTGACCTCCTCAAAAAGGAAAGGTTTGCTGTAATTTTCACTTTTGGCAGAAATATTAAGGATCACAGACTTTGACACACATTATCCTGATACACAGCGCCACGGGAAAAGATGGAGTGACGCTATTATTATGCTGACGCTAAACAGCAGACACAGTGCATTGGCGCTCCGAAAATCGCTATTTATACCGAAAATTGTTGTAATCAGAACAAATTGCAACAATTTCTGGGAGTTTCGAGGGGAAATTGCCATACTTGGCAGCGCGCGTATCTGTGTTTACATCTGTGCGTTACAAATGCGTTACATCAAGACAGTGGCGAGGCGCCCGTAGTTATGTAGCCCTGGGTTAAGAGGCTCAGGGCTGCCACCGATCTAATCGTGTATACATTCACGCCGATATCCCACAAGGATAAACAAAGACCGCAATCCGCCGCATACTACGTTTCTGACACACCTCTCTTACTTCATCCACATTCATACATCTTTTCATACACTTTCGTCGATTAAAACTTGATCTTCTTGAAAAACGTTGTTGCAATTATAATTAACATTATTTAGATAAGTCTACCAACCCGCACTAGGCCAGCGCGGTAGACCATGGCCTAATCCCCCTCCTAGGCATAGGCCTCTTCCCTAAAAAGGAGGGATTCGCTGTAATCTCCACGTTTTTTTAAAAAAAAAAGACAACTCCCTCATTAGGATTAATTCCTGTGTCGCGGGGACTTTACAAACATTCAAATAACTGGAACACTGAACACCCAAACTCAGAACAACAATTTGTGGATTATACAAAGTTGTTGTCCTGGGTGGGGATCGAACCCACAACACTCGACAGCGCAGTGGACGCTTAAACCACTGCACTATTCGTGCAGTCCGTTACGTTTAGCTGGTGTCTTGGAGATCGCAGTAAATATTGTTTGAATAACAAGATAACGCTGGTTCCTATTATCTTCATACATCCCTTAACTTGTTCTCACAACATCCCCATGAAGAAATTGAGATAAAATATCAATTTAATATGAAAAAAAAAAATGACAAAACCAATATATGTACAATAACGCTTCTTTACCATTTTAAAAGCACCCCAATATTATTTAAATTACCTACCAGACTCTAAAATCCGTTTGACCCCTGATCCGTTCACAGCATCCCTCGTTACAGTTTTGATCTCCATTCATCGGCGCACAAATGTTATTGTAATGAAACCCGTTTTGTCAGGTTGTTAGGTCAGCATCTGTATGATACACTTTTCGTCTTGTATTCAGATAGAGGTCTAAAGTTCAGCATGGTGCAGAGATTCATAATAGATCATTCCATAGAATGATGACGTAATCATCACAATAAAAGACATGAACCCTATAATAGGGTAGTTGACTGAACATAATATTAATCTATAGTCTTATATACTATTATAAAATTGTTAAATATCAAAATTCCAAAAATTAAAGATATTTAAAAACAAACTACTCAAATCGACTAATTAAGGGCTTCTGAAACCAAATCCGCCGATGTTTGTTTGTTCAGGCTTCACGCAAAAACTAGCTGCTAGATTTTGTTTAAACTATTACAGTTTTAAAGGTACTGTTCCGACTTAAATACTGCAGCATGTTTCATCAAACTCGGTCCGGTAGAATTGAAGATACAGCTTGATCCCTGTTTTAGAAGTCGCCGTTAAGGAGAGGTCAACTAAAAGTTATTCTAAGTTTTTTTATATAAATCTATGTCTGTTTTCCCACGAAGCGCGAAGTTGGGATTTCCCATGTAGCGAAAAACTGACATTCACGCGGGCGGAGCTGCGGGCAAAAGCTAGTAAGTTATCTAAAATTTAAAATACATATAATTTTATAAATCTGTTCAGAAATAACTTGGATACATTTTAAATCTGGTAATAATGATAATTGTTAAGTGATAAAAAAGGGATGCATACGTCACTACTATTATGGTGCGGGTGTGCAAGAGAGATAGCGAGATTTTCACACTACGCTTACACTAATCCTTATACTCATCTTTAAAATATTAATAACCTACATCATTTAACAACTAACTGTGATACTGTTTGCAAAGAAATTCTTTTAAGTAAGAGATTCTAAATCTAAGTTAATATAAGGCGACAACCCTAAGGTTTCCAGTTAAACGTGCCATATGTATGTTTCAGGCAGTGACCAAACACCCACACCGGCGGACCACCGAAATGGTGAGAACAATGGAACTATGGAGAGTAATTGTAATAAAATTATTGTAATAACAAAATAAAATTTTGAAGATGTATGGTTTAATACCGTTTAATATTTTATTTTATTGCGTTAGTCGCCTTTCTTTTCAGGTGTAAAGCACCTACTATTTTATATACTTTCAATAAGTTCGTACATAGGTTTTAGACAGCACATATTTAAATCTCATATTTTTAGCCTAGCTTCGATAGATCTAAGACTCGAAACCAAAATTAGTGCAAAAAGAGTCCTCCCCTATTTCTGTCTTGTGCTATCTCTCGCCAGTTACTGATTTAAACTATTACAAATCATTTTCCAATCTGAATCTTAACATATCGAAACTCTCGATGCACTCGAGGTGGTAAAAATAGAGTAGGCGATAGCGTATATCTGCCCGCTTAGCGTAGGCGATAACGTACATTGTTATTATCAAAATAACAAATTGTTGTTTTTGAAAAAAGAACATTGAAGTAATCAGAAATCATTAAACAACTGTTTTATATCTACATATATTTCATCTCACAAAGGCGACAATCATCTTAAATGATTAGGCGACTTATGGGTAAGGTATTGATTACGGTGTCCAATATCGGACTTTTCCGGTCCGATAATAATGAAATGATTATAGTATTATTACGGTTATTGTATATTTATTATATTTAAATTAAAATATAATTTATTGTAAGTTATAAAGATACATTAAGATCGTCCAATGTATAATTTCTTTTTACGTACGTTTATAATGTTTATATATTGGCATGTAACAATGAAAAATTTCTCATCAATCAAAAACTACGTCAAAAAGAATTTTTGTAAAGTGAAGTACTATTTTAAAACTACGTCAAAAAGGAATTTTTTAAACGTTTATAATATTAATTTTATTTATTCGCAATAGATGGAGCTGACTCTAGGTTACATCATTACCGAGACGATTTTTCAAGGCGTATATTCAATCAAATAGGGTTTTATTACATTAAGTAGCATTTTGAGGTGGAATATTGATACTGATTTAATATTGCTTATTAAACTATAATTCTTTGAGTTAGTACTACATAAAACCGCTGTCGTACCCAGAACTTAGATGCTTTTCCAGAAATATATTAAAAAAAAATAAACAAACATGTCTCCACTTCTTTCGCTGTTCAAATCGGCAATGTCCTCCGCACATTTAACACTCCGATCCTGAGCGCCCAATGTTCAGTGACGAGCGGCTGAATAACTCACTCCGCGGACTCACGTACACAACCTAATCTACTGCATTTGTTAATGTCGGAATTTTGGCACTATGCACTTCCCTATGCAGTGACATTTTCCTTTTGAGATGACGTCACAAGGCACTTAAAAAAGGCAAGAAAGAAACCCATCTCTTAATCCCGAAAGAGGGCATTAAAGAGCTCAGTGGATATAGTAGTTGATTGAGTTGAAACCTTTCGCTCACTAAATTTAATAAATGCTTCATTTGTTTTAATAGAAACGTTGGACACGGTTCTATGTATTTATTTATTTTATTCGATCAAAATCTACTGCGATCCTCAATACGCAGACCGTGCGCGGAGATTATGTCTAATCCCCCCTTTTTAAGGAAGAGGTCCAGCAGTTAATTTTCACGACAGTTGATGATGATGATGATGACTAGTTGCGAACATAAACCCTTGATAGATACTCGTATATAGTTATATATACACAACAAATGAAATATCCAGTTCCTCTGTGTACACGGACGAAATCTGTTATATCACTTTAAACAACCATCCCTCTTCTACCCCAAAGTTTTAGGGTCCGGGACGGTTCCGCCCGACCTTCGGGAGGGACCACCTCCGTCTGATAACGAATATAAACGTTTTCCATGTATTCTCTACATTGTAGTATAGTGCAAAATTCATGGCAGTTATCTCTAGAATTCAGTTAATTCGTGACTGCTACACTGATATAAAAAAAAGTGGAAATATATTTGTTTTTTATCTTTTTATGGCTCAACCGCTGATTAAAATATTTTGATATTTGATAAAGTGACAGATACGGAGAAGGAAAACTTCATGAGGAAACCTGCATGCCCGCGTGCGTGTGTGAAGTCTAGCAACCCGCACTAGGCCAGCGCGGTAGACCCACGGCCTAATCCCCCTCCTGATCAGGGGAGGTCCGTGCCCCTGTAATGGAGACGATATGGACTGGGGATTATGATGATGATGACAGATACAATAGGGAGAGATTCTATGAACCACAACATCAGCAACAGTTAAATAATTATGATTCATTATAACTGTGCTAATTGCTGTATGGAACCGGCATAATAGTATCATTCCACGTCTTCCCGTGGATTCTATGAGAATCAGCTGAGGGGTGCACCAGAATAATGGGCAGCAGCATTATCCTGCAACTCAACCAACTTCTACTGCTACCTCCAAGAAACCTGCTAAACGTTATGGCCAATCCTTCTCATTTATATCTCCAGCAGTGGAATTCCCCTGGTTGATGATTATGTTGATTATTATCAATCAATGTACCCTTGTGTTCAGAGTTTTATGGGGTATTGGGTATTATCCTAGGTTAACACATTCACTGCCGGGCAAAAAAGAGGTGCCTATGCCAATATAACCGGGTGAATTTGACGAATTTACTAGTATTTGGGTAAAAGCTCATAAAAACCAAACCAAAAATGATATTTACATAATTCAAATAGCAACATATTAATCCTCTTATAATGAAATTAGACCACTTATAACGTATTTTAAATTTGTTTGAATAAATTCATATCTTGGGAAGCAAAATATTTTTTTTGTAAAATTTAGAAACCAAGATACGAGTGGGCTTTTGCCTGTCCTATGTGGTGACCTACATCGACCCATTAAGGGTTTTCAGGATTACTATGAATAAACCTAACTTTTATCTAGCCTGTCATGCCGGATTCATGTAACAATCCTAATGATACCACACACATTCAGTAAAGTTCAGGCGTTCACAAGTAGTGACGAAAAACGCACAAATTCAGCCTAAAAATTTGTAGTAGTGTTTATACACACAGTAACTAAAACTGGAATAAACTTGTTTGTACTAGCTACCACGTGCCTCACACTCTCGCATCAGTCACTTATAAGTAGCGTTAGAAGTTAATTATACATAATAAATTACGTTAAAAAAAAAAACTATATGAAAATAAGTCAAAAACGTCTCTAAACTGATTTCGCTGTATTTTTGGGTTTAAAAAAATACTATTGGACGGTAAAAGCAAACTTTACCTTCAGTCCATACGCGCCCTTAACATAACCTCCCTTCATTTTTTTCTCCGCCCACAGTCACACAGACAACAAAATAATATACACCAATGTTACCAACATGTGGGCATGTGTGAGTGAACCCATTTCACCCGCCAATGGTCAAGCGGTCAGTCAAAAAGAGATAACGTATGTGTCGCTACAATATGTTGGAAAGAAATGGAGCATTTAAGAGGGGGGCTTAACCCTATCATTTTTATATTGGGACTATTCAGCACATATTGTGGACTGCAGAGGGTTAGATACAACTAAAAGTTAATAATAAATATTTTTATCTCGAAGATAATTTCAGCCGTCACCAAACAGAGCATGCAGTGGACCATTGATATCCAAAGTGGTCTATATCGACCCCCAGGGGTCGACGGGGATCTGCAAGGGGTCCACGCCAACTGTGAAAACCACATTTGATGTTGATAAATTTGCAAAAATTTTATATTAACTACGCTTTGGGCGTCTAGACAAAAGTGAAAATCATTACAAGTGGTCTACAAGACAAAAAAGTTTGAGCACCTCTGCTGTGAACAGACCTCATGCTAGGTAGATCAATAGAATAGAATAGAATTTATTCAACAAAATAAGTATGGTTACAAGTTCACACAAGTAATTGACTTACACAACTATTTGTTCTTAAATGTTGTAAAATTATTTAACAAGTTAACAAAATAAAAAATAAAAATTTATTCTTAATATAATAATACAACAGAGCAAATACTCATAACTTAGGAATAGCAATGTTGTACACATCGGACTGAGGTTGACTTCCTACCCGATCAATGATCTATTAATGATCATCATCAGTCCGTGGAAACTCACTGCTGAACATGGGATTCCTCCTTAAAGAGTAGAGATTTGCAATAATATTCACGCTTGGCACGCGTCTTATGGATCGCAGTAGATTTTGATTGATTAACAGGGTAACGCCTATTAATCGAATACATCCCTTAGCTGGTTCTCACTATATCCACGGAAAAAGTTTCCACGTGTCA
>WUAW01001146.1:5837-18711 GCA_017165845.1 Thaumetopoea pityocampa | reverse complement strand
GGGACCGGGATTCGAACCCACGACCCTTCGATCGTAAGCCGTGTCTAAAACCACTACACCACCAATGCAGACTTGATACAATCAACTTAAAATCTATTCGGTAATAATGAAACTTTAAACAAAAATAACCTATAGGCCTATCGTTTTTATAATTTTAATTTTAGAACACTATTTTATCGTGCTTTTATTTTGTTCTTAAATTTCTTAGTGGCCGGTTCTTTTTTTAAAGGGAGTATACGAAAAAGTTTGTCACAGTTTCTGAGTCTTAGACTTTGTTGAGTAGTGAATATCGTTTTCTAGTAACCAAGACAAAGGGAATCTTAATTCGGGGCTAAGTCAATGTGTGTGAAAAAAAAAATGTGTCACAATGATCGCAGTCCACGCCTTTTGCATTCGTAGACAGAGGAAGCGGAAGCGAATTAGGTACGAGCTGTTTCTTCCAATTACAATAAAAAACTGCCCGAATTACGATCATCCCGCGTCAAATTTGGGGCGCTTCCATAACAAAGCTCGCGAAAAGTACTCCATGAGTTCTGAAGGTTACCTGAATTTCCTTTCATGGTGTCAATATTAGAAGATCTGAAAGAATCGCCCTTAATACCTCTTTTTAAAGAGGGATTAAGGGCGATTAAAATCGTATATTTTAATATACGATTTTAATTTTTTTATAAAATTCACGAAATAGATTAGTGAGACTAAATTTAATAAAGACAAATCAACGCTGTCGTAGAACAATGTCGCGTCTATGGTACAAAATGGATACATTAAGTTTTGTATTCGCATATTAATATATTTTTTTTCTTAAATGAAATACCATACAATTATCATACAAAATATGAAGTGATATGCGAGTCCAAAACTTTAAACTTCTCTCCCATAAAATAGTCATTTTGTGATGTTGACATTGATCTATGGTAGTGTCAAAATGCAATGAATTTATTTTATTTTTATTTCTTTTATAATGGAAAGCAACCAATAAATACACGATGTAATACACATTAGGTGCTAATTTTGCTGTAACAGAACTTAAATAGATTTAGTCTCTCCCTATCTATTTCTAATGTCAAACGCCAAAACGAGATAGCAAACATTTATAACGAGTACCAAACTAGATTTCTGTTTTCTGTTATCTAGTCTACATATATCGACCCCGAAGGTTCGACGACGCCTTCACCACAGTTGAAATTTTAAATCTTTCAAAGTGAATAGCACTATACTAGCTGTCGAGAACACATTTGAGGTTGATGAATTTTCAAATATTAGCTAAGCAGAGGGTCTACACACAACCGAAACATATGGCAAGGGGTCTACGAAACAAAAAACTTTGGGGACCTCTGTGTTAAACGGTTCAAAAACATGTTGCGTTTTTGCGTATCTTTAGTCCGTATGTACCGAGGTCGCGTATAAATCTTTTAATTTTGAAACTAAATGAAACTGACAGCACCAAAATTGTAGCTATCTCGTTTTGACGTTTGATATTAGAAAAGGATAGGGACAGACTACAGTTAGTTAAGTTCTGTTAACGTAGAATTATCACTATTGTATAAATGGTTAGCGACTTATAGGCTTCCACGAATTATGTTCGTTGACAATGCCTTGAGAGAAAATGATATTTATAAAAATAAGAATAAAAAAATATCACATTACTAGATATGTTATGAACGGCTGAATGTTGACGTTGTTTTTATAGTAAACACTACTTCAATGTGACATTCTTACTGCGTTCTAGATATTAAAGGATAGACAAATAATTCAATATTTCTAGAAGATACCATAACCTTGATTTGTTTTTAACGTATTTTCTTAAGAGATGATCTTTTCTATACTATTATAAAATTGTTATATGTCAAATTTTGTAAAAAAATAAACAAAAATATAAAAAAACACTCAGATCGACTAATTGCGGGCTTCTGAAACCAAATCTGTTGATGTTTGTTTGTTCGAGCTTCAAGCAAAAATCAGGTGGTAGATTTTAGTCAAACTATTACACTTTTAAAGGTACTATTCCAACTTAAACAGTGCGGCACGTTTCATCAAAATCGAGGCCGCAGAATTGAAGATACAGCTTGATCCCTGTTTTAATAGCCGCCGCTAAGATACGAGAGCTCAAGTAAACGTAGTTATATGGCTTTTTTATAAATCTGTGATTATTACAGGGGTTTCTATGTAGCCGAAAACTGACGTTCACGCGGTTGGAGCCTCGAACAAAGGCTAGTTTTTTTTTTAATATAACATTTTAGATTGGCGGTCCTCCAGTGGTAGTAGATACGACTTGCGATGAAAATATTACCAGTTATGGCAACCACTGGATTATTTCCATTCCACCCCATGCATGGTCTATATTGTGACACAGTTACAATGTAGACCGTATACGAGTTGGCTAACAGTTTATTTTTTTTATGGATGTAGCAAAAGAACACGTAGTCCACATAGACTAGAGGTTTCCAGACTTTCCTTTTTCTCATAGACCACTTTCGAAATTTAGCTGGTACCGGTGGACACCCTGCAGCTACATTTTTACCATATGCCCAAAACACGACAAAAAATATGAAGATTAGATTCTAATTATGGAAATTTGCGTACGCCAAAGTAGACCCCCGTTGAGACTCCCGTGGACCCCTGGGGGTCCACCTGGAACACTTTGGGAAGTAAGGATATAGACCATAGACTTTTAGACCGACATCTACTGAAGTTTCGAGATAGGTTGATATATTTACTCTTCCGATTCAGCCCCCTTAGTCAAGTTGACATTCGACAATCGTTATCGCTAATAGAAAGGAAAATAATGTATTGGAATGACACTTCTAATCGCCAAGTCACACGTGACTTATCGAGTAGAAGTGTCATTTCAATACATTTTTTCCTTTCTATTAGCGATAACGATTGTCGAATGTCAACTTGGCTAGGGGAGCTTAGTAGATAGATTGCCGAATATTTACACCTACTTCACGGATGTTTATTTAAATATTATACTATTATATAATAGAATACAAAGTAGTTTTCTATAATAATCTGTTATTATTATAAAAATCTTAAATGTCAAATTTTGTAAATTATTTAAAAAAACAGAGCTTTACACAAAAACCAACGGGTAGATTTTGATCAAACTATTACAGTCTTAAAGGTACTATTCGGACTTAAATACTGCGACATATTTTATTAAAATCGGTCTTGTAGAATTGAAGATACAACTTGATCCCTGTTTTAGTAGCCGCCGTTAAATCACGAGAGCTCAAGTAAAAGTGGTCGTTAGACTGATTGTTTCAGAATTTCCCATGTAGCGGAAAACCGAAATCCACGCAGGCGGAGCCGCGGTAAAAAGCTAGCACATAATATAAAAATAGGCTTGTTTTGTGAAGGGCATTCGAAACATCTTGTCGTGAAATATTTGAGAGGCCGGAGTCCTCAGTTTGTTAGCCGACGACGACCACTCAAGGCGCAGGCTGTGTTCACAGCGAATGTCATGTACCAAATAATGAATAAAATGAGGACAGGCCGTAAGGATTAAAGTAGTGCTTCGTTTACTTCTCTTTATTTTATAGTTTGACCGTTAAGCTCTACCTATAGGGCGTGCTGAGTCAATGTTTATGTTTAAAAAAGGTTTGTGTGATCATTACGTGATCTGACTTTGGTATCTGTGGTAATGATTGTAAATATTTATTATTTATTTAGAATACTACCTATTATGTAATAATAATAACACATGTAATAGATACATACATAATATTTCAACAATATTTAACATGAGAAAACACAATGAATATTCATACATATAAGAATGTCAGGTTCCAAATTCAAATGTAATATACTTTTTTTTAATTGTTACAGTATTTATGGCCAGACTAAGTATTTAAATTAAAATTGAAGTTATTTAGGATGAGTGAGATTCTAATGATGAAACGAATATACCGAGCAAATGTCAGTGGAAGTTTCGGAAGAGGGCGCCCAGGAAAATCCTACCCTGATCAAATTATCAACTTGTTCAAAAAACGTCAAGTTCATAGCACCCTTAATCGATAATAATGTATGAAAACATGTATAAATATGAATGAGGCAAGAGGTGTGTCAGGATCACAGTATGTGGCGAACTGTGATCTCTGCTTACTCTTATAATATAACGACATGAAAGTATATGCGTATATATTTGTGTGGAAATTATTGTAAATTATGACATCGTAGATTATTTAAACATCACTGATGTCCGCCATGAATCAATCGTAAAATCCTGTCCATCCAAAGGTTGTTAGGAAGAGAACACAATTTGCAATAGATCGGCCAATGCACACTTTATTTCTTAAATAGTATTATGATAGAAGTAAGATTGGTATAGAAATGCAATCTGTCAATTTCATTTTTAAGTTTATGGAACAAGAAATGTCAAAAAGACTTACGATCATTTCAAAATTCGAATTTAGATTTTTAGAATTGTTTGCCTAGCGTTATATACGAGGACCGCCTCGAGCATAGTTGGCAATTGAAAGCGGGCTCAACGAAGAAAAAGGAGAAGGATGAAGAAGGAAAGTGGAAATAGTGAAGAGAAATGGTGAACTAAATACGATGCTGGATCAGTAAACAGTGAGACTGTACCACTGAAACCGTGAGTAACACATCGTAGTGCAGTACACGCATTGGAACTATAAGGGAGTACAGTATAACAGGAGAAAAATTTACCATATAATGTTGTCTACGGCTCTGCCCAGAGAGTCTCTTTACCAACTCGGAAACCTTTCCGAGGATCCTCCAATTCAGCCTAATAAATATCATAATCAAAAAATGTTTGCAATGTTATAACTTCGCTTCTTTGAACTGATTACAATGAAAGAGTCCAAATTCTGTTTTAGACTATAAACAATACATGAGCGAAAACCTTATCAAAATCCGTTCAATCGTTTTTTCATGATCTTATGTCAACGAAACAGTTACACTCTCTATCTGTGTCAGATTCGCCGTGTGAGATGATAAAACTTTACTTACTGTACTTGATTAGAAGTATACAACTGCATGATGTATGTGTGTTACTTCTAGTCCAATATAGTCGCAATATCAAGAGATTATATAATAAACTTTTCTATTGGTATATGGCAAGAAAGTACTCTGTTCTATCTTCGTTTACAGACGAACGTGGGTGTAAATCTGTCTGTCAATCAAACCATGCTCTTATTCTCATGGTACACCATAGTTAATACTAGTTTTTCGTAGTTAGTTGAAAATCCCGAAATAATAAATAACCATTTTAACTTAAGCTCTCGTACCATAACGATTGCTACTGAAACGGATATCAGGCTGTATCTTAAGTTCTACTTGAGCAATTTCAATGAAATTAGCAGCAGAATTTAAATTGGAATAGCATTTTTCTTATACTTTAGTGGGCTGAAGAAAACACAGGATCAGTTTCGATTTCAGGAGCCCTTAATTAATCGACCTGAGTTAGGCTTTTGAAATGACTTTAATCTACAGACAATAACGTTTTACAATTTTATAATAATACATATTCATTTTTAGTTAGACTCGAATTATATTTCTTTTTATGTAAAATAATACCTAAGAGAAAGTATTTTTAAATTACTATGTATGTCTATCTACAGTATTATAAAATTGTTAAATGTTAAATTTGCAAAAATCAAATATATATAAAAACAAACTACTCAGATCGACTAATTAAGGGCTTCTGAAATCAAATCTATCGATGTTTGTTTGTTTGTTTGTTCGAGCTTTACGCGAAAACCAGTGAATAGATTTTGATCAAACTATAACATTCTTAAAAGTACTATTCCGACTTAAATACTGCGGGATGTTTCAACAAAATCGGTCCAGTAGAAAAGAAGATACAGCTTGACCCCTGTTTTAGTAGTCGTAGTTAAGGTACGAGAGCTCATGTAAAAATGGTTTCTAGGCATTTTATCTTTCATTTTTTCGTAATTTTCGCGAAGCCGCGGCCAAAAGATAGTTCTTAATATATATTCCTATATGTATATGAGTAGAATCTTCTTCGTCTTCGTCTTCTTCTGAGTCGTACACTTCTGGCAGAGAGGTTGTGGTTATGGTTCACCTCATAAGTTGGTTGCGGCTATTGAGAGTCTTCTACACCTCTCCCTATTCGGGGCATTTCGTGTAGTAGAATCATAAGACGGATATAACGGTTACATTATTCTGGTTATTTAAACGTAACTCGGGTCAAATATTTCTACATATTTCTCAATGTCTTTCTGAATTTAATGACTTTTTTTTTTAATTTAGTAATATTGTTAAAATAGCACTAAAGATAAGATGAAACTCATAAAATTTAGAATAAATTTCGACTATTCCGAATTATATTTTACCGGCAATAAACTGTAATAAAAAAAAAACGCAGAAAGAAAGGAAAAGATTCAAATGCGGACAGTGAAACTGAACCAAAATTCGATTTCCCATAATACAATTGAATTTACTTAAAATCCAGAGACGTGACTTCATTACAATGTTCCAGCAGTTCTCCGATACATTCGAAAACTCGGGAAAGTGTTTCAGATACGGCCAATGATAGAAATGGACAAAAATAAACCGGACAAAGGTCAGCTCAAATATTGGGCTCTTAAGGGATTTCTAGTTACTGGGTTGAACGGGATAATGTGTGTAATACCCTATTTCTATGTACAGTTGGCATTAGTTCCTCACTGACTTTACCGAGCGTTATATAAACAACTTGCTTTTGCTTGCTTCGCCCGCGTGTATGTCGGTTATCCCCTACATGGGATATCCTGAAACAATCATTTGTGAACCACTTTTACTTAAGCACTCGTAACCTCATCAGCAGTTACTAAAACGGGGATCAAGCTAAGTGTTCAATTCTACTAGATCGATTTTAATGAAACATGCCGTAGTATTTAAGTCGGAATAATAATTTTAACACACACAGTCGGTAATTTTGACTGTAACAGTTTGACCGAAATCTACCTGGTTTTTACGTGAAGCTCTAACAAACAAACAAACATCCTTGGATTCGATTTCAGAATCCCTTAATTAGTCGAACGGAGTAGTTTTTTTTAATATCTTTGCTTTACAAAATTTGAGAAAGAAGCGGCCTGAATTAATTAATTTTGAAGATTTTCAATCAGTTCAAAAAAATGCGTCACATATATTTATATGCAGGTGTTTTGTTAAAGAATAACGTCACTGGGAAATTTACTGATCAATCTTAAAACTGGATCTTTGAGTCTTAGTATGTAGTTTGACTTCAGCACGAAATGTTTAATGTACATTTTATGAGGCCAATCCAATAATATATTTCTGTCGTGCACTGTAAGTGATTTTTCTGAACTCCCAAAGCCTGTCCCAGTCACTTCTTTTATCTATCTATAAAATTGTTAAAATTATTAAATAAAATAAAACAAAATAAAAATTCTTCTTCTTATAAAATTGTTAAATATCAAATTTTCAAAAATCAAAGATATTTAAAAACAAACTATTCAGATAGACTGATTCAGAGATTTTGAAACCGATTTCATCGCTGTTTGTTTGTTTGTTCGGGCTTCATGCGAAAACCAACGGGTCGATTTTAATTAAATTATTACAGTCTTAAAGGTACTATCCCGAATCAATTAATGCGGTATGTTTCATCAAAATTGGTCCAGTAGAATTGAAAATATAGCTTAATCCCTGTTTTAGTAGTCGCCGCTTAGGTACGAGTGGTCAAGTAAAAATAGTTTAAGACTGTTTATATAAATCTATGAGTGTGTCGGGATTTCCTATGTAGCCGAAAACCGATATGCACGCGGGTGGAGCCCCGGACAAAAGCTAGTGTAATATAACCACATAAAACCCACTGCAGATATCATTTTGGCTATGCTGTGGCAGCAGTGCATGTGTGTGAGCGTGTGCTTGTCTACGTGCGTGTGTGTGTGCGTGGTGTATGCGTGCGTGTATGTGCATGTGTGTGTGTGACCGCGCGCTTGTGCGTGCGAGTTGCGTGTGACTGTGATTTTATTAGTGAAAAGCGGCTTTAAGACACATCTTATTTTATGAAAATAAATAAAAAATGAAAAATTGTACTGGTATTAATAAAAATAATTAGAAAAATAAGTTTGTAAATTTTTGAGGGATTTTGGTGGTTTCGTATGAAAAGGTTTTTAGGTAAGTCGGGTATAGACCTTCGCACGTTTATTGCGTTATAAAATATGGCTGGCGTTCAGTTATTTATTGCGCCCACTGTACCTTAGCTATGTAGAACAGATAAAACGGATGTGCGCTGGAATCTGATGAGGAGATATTGAGTACGCTATTTCACGGATGATAAGCTTTTCACAGTTGAATAGTATCGTATAAAACTTTAATATTTAACATCTTTTGTCACGTTCGGCGTTATTTACTCGTTACAATAAATTCAACTATATAAATTCAAGGTAAAACTTGACAGATTATTTTTATTTAGGTCAGGGAGTACTTAGTCTTTTAGCCTGTACGGCAAATAGACTTAAGTTTACGGGTAAGCGACCCCGGCCTCCCGAACTACTACTGTCTCTTCAACTTGTATACTTCTTCCGAGGTGGTAGTATTCTATACTCTGTAATCCTTTTCCTAAATTCCATATTCCTTGCTCAATACATCCTTCTTACCTCATCCTCTTTCTTTTCCTTTCCACTAAGCCATGGGAACGCAATGAAGAACTTTAACACTTTTGAACCTTATAAAATGGCGGCGTCGTGGTTCCCCACCCGACATGTCTCGTTGCCCGCGGGTGCGAAATGTGGGCTCCGGATAGCCACTTTGCTATACTGAACGATCTTAGTAGGTGGAAAGAAGTAGTCTTTACCTACCCCAATGGGAAAGAGGCGTGACTGTATGTACGTAATATGTACTGTGGTCTCTACCTACCCTTATGGGATATCGGCGTGAGAGTATGTATTATTTTTATTGTGCTATTAAAAAAAAAGGTTTGTAACGCATAGAGTAAGGTACTAACTTTTATAAAATGTCTAATGTACCAATCAGTCATCCAGGTACATTTAAAGCGTATAAAATTTGTCACCATGATGAATACAGCCCAAAATTTTCTAGAGGCGACCACTGATCCGGTGTGTCAAGTCGCAGTAGGGTAAAAGATATTTTATAAGAAAGGTACTTTAATAACTGCCCTTAAATTAGACTTCCCCGTCTCCCGTCTCTCGATTATGAAAAAAGACGAGTCTGACAAAGTTTTTAATAAATTTCGCAAGGAATAGACCGGGCGCAGTTGATTGACATTCGGGCCTATTTTTAGACTATTATTTTATTTGAGTGATATGTTTAAATCTCTGAGCAGTAAAAAGTTTAAAAAAATCATTTATCACTTTACGTCGAATCGATAACATGTTAAGAAAATTATAATTTTGTGAAATATATTAATCATAGTTTTCTAGAAACTTTAATTTTAAGAAAACTATAACTAATAAGTATAACTATAATTTTCCATCCCAATTTGGTTGAATATAGCTGTACTAATTTAAATATATTCTAACACATTATAACCTATGTTCGCAATAGAAAATGACTGTACCAAAATTGTATCTATCTCGTTTTGGCGTTTGACATTGAAAAGTGATAGGGAGGGATTAAGTTTGGTAAGTTTTGTTACAAAAGAAAAGAGTCAGAATCAATATTTTCAGTATATAAAATACTAGCTTTTGTCCGCGGCCCTGCCCGCGTAAATGTCGATTTTCAGTTAAATTGGAAATCCCGAAACATTGTTTTATATAAAAAATTCACTTTTACTTGAGCTCTCGTACCTAAAACAGAGTACCTGAACCGATTTTGATGAATGCCGCAGTATTCTTAATATTATTTAAGTCAGAATATTAGCTTTAAGACTGTAATAGTTTAACCAAAATCTACTGCTCGAACAAATAAACTAACATCGACGAATTTGGTTTCAGAAGTCCTTAATTAGTCGACCGGAATAATTTTTTAAAAATGTTTTTGATTTACAAACTTTGACATTTAACAATTTTAAAATAGTATAGGTTTTAAATAACAACGAAATAAAAATACCCTTTTTTGAATGTGTGTGCTCATCATCTAATTTTTATTACCCTGATTTAGAGACTGACGATTTAGAGTTACTGGTGAGCTATATGTAATACAGGATGCGGTTTTGGGGCCGATTGTCTGGTCATCTGAACTTATACCGTCGATAGATGCTCACCAAACCCCTGCGGCTGAGACGGATGTGGTGTGGTTTTCTAACGAACCGCTATGTCGTGCTGTCAACACAACAGTATACGTTCAGGTATTTTCCACACGTAAAATTCGTTTAATTGTATTTCTATACTCTCTACATCATCTTCAGTCGAGATTCGTCGCCCTTACATTGGCACGGATCTCCCCTGATCAGGAGGGGGATTAGCCCGTAGTCTACCGCGCTGGCCTAGTGCGGGTTGGTAGACTTCACTTGCAAATTTCCTCACAAATTTTCCTTCTTCGTTGAGTACACTGGTGTCTACAATGTAGAACGTACATTAATTAGAAATAACTCAGTGGTACGGGATGGGATCGAACTTACGACCATTAGATCACAAGCCTTGTCTGGGACCGCTTCACCACTAATGTATTTACTTTTTACTGTCTCAAAACTAATAAGGGCTCTGCTTTACACATATTCAAAACAAGGGAAAGTTCATAAAAATATCTTTTTAATACCTACAGAAATGCATCGATGGTCGGTTGTATTCGAGTTTGCAATTGAATAAAATTTCTAAAGCAATTATTGTTCAATTCGGTAATTCTAAAATGATCTGAAATGAGGCGTAGGATTACATATTTTTATGAAAGTTCCAACGCCATTAACTCGGAGATTATTATATATATTTATTATATAAATTGCCATGTGGCACCGGCATGATAATAGCGTCACTTTATATCTCCCGTGAGTGCTGCGAGAACCGGGTAAGGGATGTGCCCGGATAATGGACAGCAGCGTTGTCTTGTTATTCAATCAAAATATACTGCGATATCGAAAGACGCTTGCCAAGCGTGGAATTATGGCAAATCTCTCCTATTTAAAGAGGCTGATGATGATGTTGACGATGGTGATTGTAAAAACAGACCGCGGACAGCGCCAACCTTTCAGTACTCCACAGGATACAAAATTTCATGACTCTAGTCCAATCGGTCTAAACTACACATTGTCTGATAGAATCTTATTAAGTAGATATTCAAATTTTTATAAAACATACACACATACATACAGTCACGCCTTTCCCTGGTTCTCCGGCGAGGAACCGAACCCCGACCCCCCGCGTATACCCCGATACTATCAAAGAGTTGGGGTAGACAGAGACCACTTATTTGCACTTGCTACGATCATTTTATGAAGCAAAGTGGTTATCCGTAGCCCATCCCCCCCCCCCCCCTCTCCCCCCGGAAATGAGACATATCAGGTGGTGAACCATCACGCCGCCATTTTATAACGTTTTATAAAACTTGCCCAATTATTCAGTGTTCCGTCTCACCTGTAACAAAAGGAAATTATACTTTATCAGTTAATTTTATTCCTTGGACAGGAAGACGCTGTGAAATAAAGGAAATTATCTGTTGTAAATCATTTGGAATTTAAACGCAACACAATTTTCATTTCGACGTCATTAATTCGACATCGTCTTGAAAAGGACATCGTTTATCAAAACGTCTGTTTGGCTGTGAATACGGAATCTTAAGGTGAGTTGTATAATGCTTAGTTCCCCTTCTCACTATTCCTGCTGTGTATTATTAACGGACCATCTATAAATTACGTCACACGAATTTTTACGATTTTTAAGCCCCTCCCCCGTCCTTGTCAGAGGTTGTCACATTTTTGAAACCCTCTACCCCTGGTGTGACGTCACATATTTTTCAGTTTTATTCAGGACAGCGAGCGAGTACTCGCCGACGACTTAAATCTATCTAAACTTAATAAATATAGATCGAGTTCGTAATTGTTTTTATTCACATATACATTTTGCGTTTGAATATTTTAAATTTTGACATGTAGCATCACAAAGCTTTTGACCCCCCTGCCCGTTGTCATACAGTGTCACATTGTGGTGAGACATCCCCCCCCCCCTTTAACGTGTGACGTAATTTATGTATGACCCCTAATGGCTAAAATGACTTCGGTTTGTTCTGTTGTGTATTGTTTGGGTTGTGTATTATTAACGGTTAAAATGACTTCGGCTTTTTAAATTATCGTTTATAAATATCCGTCTATATTTATAAAGGTATCATAAATCAGAGCGCAAGAACCCTACAACAGACGTGACATCGAAGCGTTTTAACTTGGATGACGGCAGTCGAGTGGTCTCAAGTTCTGCCCTGCTAACGCTGACGCAATGGGTTCTACGCCAAACGAGTTGGCACTTAAAAGATACGTAAGTATGACGTCAGTGAGTCGAGGAGCCTCGAGACTTCAGAAGAAACATGTTTCATCGTCAATTTTTTTTGATACGTCCACTCAAACGAGAGGTTATTGATCAGACGTGTATTCTCGAAGAATTGGGACGGCAATATTCGAGAGCTTGATATTTTTTGGGACCCAATAAAACATTCGGTAGGATTTAGTGTGGGAGAAAGTACTTAGAAGTAATTCTAAGCATCGTATTGTAGAAGACTATTTTTGAAATGTAATTTGTGTTCTATATATAATACATATATAGAGTCATAAGCCTGAATAGCGGCATAACAATAGCGTCACTGTCTTTTCCTGTGGGTGCTGTGAGAACCAATTAAGGGGTGTACCAAGATAGTGGGCAGCAACCTTATCCTGTTATTCAATCAAAATCTAATGCGATCTCTAAGACACCTGCCAAGCGTGGAGGTTATGATAAATCCTTTCTTTTAAGGAGGAGGCACATATCTAGCAGTGAGCTGCCACAGGTTGGTGATCATC
>WUAW01001112.1:2985-14568 GCA_017165845.1 Thaumetopoea pityocampa | reverse complement strand
GAAAGCTAGTTTATGATATTAGTTAGGATACGTGACAAATACTTGTTTGTAAGGAAATAAGCGTTTGTCATGTATGAGTTAATTTAGAGATGTCGTGCGGCCGAAGTCACCCGACGTGTGACACACTACACTCGAGTTATGCTTTGTACGGTATTACTTTATGAAAGTACTGACAAAAACAATTATTGTTAACATAACTTGAATAAGTAAATAAAAGGTGTAGATGAATTTTTCACTATCTATACTATTATAAAATTGTTAAATGTCAAATTTTCAAAAATCAAAGATTTTTATAAACTACTCAGATCGACTAATTAAGGGCTTCTGAAAACAAATCCGTCGATGTTTGTTTTTTGTTCGGGCTTCACGCAAAAATTAGCGAGTAGATTTTTATTAAACTGTTACAGTCTTAAAGTACTATTACGACTTAAATACTGTGGCACGTTTCATCAAATTCGGTTCAGCAGAATTGAAGTTACAGCTTGATCCCTGTTTTAGTAACCGCTATTAAGGTACGAGAGATCAAGTAAAGTGGTTTTCAGGCTTTTTATATAAATGTATGATTGTGTCGGGATTTCGCCTGTAGTGAAAAACCGACATTCACGCGGGTGGAGCTGTAGGCAAAAGCTAGTTTTATATAAATCTGTGATCATTTTGGGATTTCCCATCTATTGGAAGACCGACATTCACGCAGGCGAAGCCGCAGGCAAAAGCTGGTATTTTCTATCAATTGAGTCCGCATTTGCTTATAAATTTACGTCCACGTGTACAGTACCGCACACACGGCGCACTTCCTATAACGGAATGTCCCGAAGTGAACAATCTAGGGCCCCGTCGACGCGCGATCGTCACCGCCGATAGGGCGCGCAGCTGCGGCTGTTCCCAGGGTGCGTCGCGCGTGTGACGCCGCCGGACGCCGGCCCTTAATATAGCGGGAATACTGAACGGACACACAAAAGGACTGCTGCTACCGCGAGCCCACGCGCGCCCCACGCCACGCGCCCGAATCAGCGCGGAGACGTTGCTGCGTTTGCAGTAGTGTACGGTCAGCAGGTAAATAAATAAACGAGGTCCTCGCGCCCCGCCCTGCCGCGCGCCGGCGGGACGTGCGTCTTCGATTCTACATATATTACTGCAAACAAGGTCTGATATATTTAATGTTTTATATTTTTTTTTTATTATTTTATAGGTAGATATTTAATATTATTAATAACGTACAGACGTACAATCACGTCTTTTCTCTGGCTCTCCGACGGGGAATCGAATCCCGGTTTTGGGGATACCGACCACTATACTACCGAAGAATTGAGGTAGGCAGAGACCACTTCTTTCCACCTGGTACGATCGTTTAATGTAATAAAGAACCTATTCGTGGTCCACTTTTCGCCTCCGTGGAAAACGAGACGTGTCGGGAGGCAAATGACGACGCCGATATTAAATGTGTATTAATATGTACAAATAATTTCTAACGCTACTTATAAGCGACTAATGCGTGAGTGCGCGGCACGTGGTAGCTGGCGCGAACTGGTGTATTCCGCTTTAAGTGTACAAACACATGTACAAACGAAAAAACGTTTCCGAACTGATTTATCCGCGCCTGTCGTCCAACGGACGAAGAAGTGTCTAAATTGGGTATTTCCGATTCTGATCCAGGGTTGTTATTCGATGATAGAGCTTTATTTTCAAATAAGTAGGCACCACGACCCGGCATTAAGCTGTAACAGCTCTTCCATATCGTATTTATTCTTGGGTTTGATAGTAAGTGAGACCCCCAACACTTGCGGGAGGTGTGTACAGAGTGACCCCGCTCCGCTCCGCGCTCCGCTGCGCAGGGTGTCCGACCCTAATATCTGCTGATTGTAGATAAATATCCCGTAGGCCGCCCCGGGGTTGTTTGAGTTCTATAATTGTGTTCCAAACGACGCACGGTCGAGACGTAGATCGACGGCGCGTCACTCTCGCATCTCATGTAATAAATCCATAGAGAGCTGGGGTATACAATTGTTTATTTGATCATTTGTGTTGTTTTCTTTTATTTGTTAAACATTATTGTACACAGTATTGTATTAGGTCAGGGAGTACTTAGTCTTTTAGCCTGTCCGGCAAATAGACTTAAGTATACGGGTAAGCGACCCCGACCCCCCGAGCTACTACTGTCTCTTCCTATTCCTTCCGAGATAGTAGTATCTATATACCCTATAGTTATACTATATACCCTATATCTATATACCCTTTAGTTCTTTTCCTAAATTCCATATTCCTTGCTCAATACACCTTTCCTACCTCATCCTTTTTCCTTTCCTCTCCATTAAGCCGCAGGAACGCAATGAGGAACTTTAACATTTTTAACCTTATAAAATGGCGGCGTCGTGGTTCGCCACCCGACACGTCTTGTTGCCCGCGGGGGCGAAATATGAGCTGCGAATAGCCACCCTGCTGATCGTAGCAGGTGGAAAGAATTGGTCTCTGCCTACTCCAATGGGAAAGAGGCGTGACAGATGTATGTATGTAGTATATACTATGGTCTCTGCCTACCCTTATAGGGTATCGGCGTGAGTGTATATACATATGTATGTATATAGTATTGTAGAAGTAAAGTTGAAACAAATTGGATAATGGCGACGTGCACCAGCTACCATCTCCAGTTTCGCCCGCACTCATGCAGCGGTGACGTGATGAAATAATGGAACGGAACCCACAGCTCCTGTAACTGAATCACAGTTCATGGCCACCCCTGGTAAGTGTCACTACAGTCTGGTCAGTTAGTGACCCACAGCTCCTGTAACTGAATCACAGTCCATGGCCACCTCTGGCAAGTGTCACTACAGTCTGGTCAGTTAGTGACCCACAGCTCCTGTAACTAAATCACAGTCCATGGCCACCCCTGGCAAGTGTCACTACAGTCTGGTCAGTTAGTGACCCGTAGAGTGAGTGAGATAGACGACACATTTATTAAATTACAACAGCTTACGAAACAGTATAAGATGAAAGTGAAAATAATGTTTACGCAACATGAAGATGGTTTTCGAAACGGTTTAAAGGACTTTTTTTTAAATTTTATAGGTTCATTTAACAAAACATAGAGTTCAAACCGCAGTACTAAATGGTAAAGATTAAAAACTTTTTTCTTTACCGGTCACTGACGACTGGTCCTATAGTAACTTGATGTGATTACCATAATATGATGTCAACTAAAAGAAGAGAACAAACTGCAGAGGATAATTCTAATAATACCATACAAGCGAAGGTGTGATAGTTGTAACAATAAGGGACACGAGTTCTAGTACAAATACAGTTAAAGGTCTGAACATAAACGGCTATAGACTAGTCTTTATCGTGGAAACCGTTCATGCGGGATAAATTTAATTTTAAATTTACGTAGGCGGAGCTAAAAGTTAACAATTAACTGAGTAAATATATACTAGCAGACAGAGTAATGTGATTTAGAAAGAATGCGCCAGTACCGTAATAAATTAATCTGCTTTTATCGAGGATTGTCTCCTCAGTAGTTTGGGTACCGGCAACCTTATGCTCAATGGTTTGTAAAGCGCGCAATTGTCAATCAATTAGGTTCCATTAAGCGGCGGCAAAGTTCAGCTAACAAGCGGAGCCGATACAAAGATTATTATAATTGGCCCCCAATGACAATTGTAACGGAATTACAGGCCGCGGCGAATTGTTACGAACGAAATGTATGTACATTCGGACTATAGTAAAACTTAGACAGTAAGTCTGATATTACACAACAAATAAATATAAACGCCAAAAATATCCATTTTTTGTTAAAAGTCCTGTAACTCCACCATTATCAGTAAAACATTAATAATATTAATAAATAAATAATAAATAAACACACACACACAAAATAATCTCAAACTGCTCAAGTAATCGAGTGAAGATGTGTTGAGTATTTTAGTGGACTATAGTGTAATATGTATGTACAAGAGAGAATGCAGTGCAGTCTGGCAGCAGGGCGGTGTAAAGACTATAGCGTAGAGCAGAATGTTCAGCATAATTATAGCGTCACTCCATCTCTTCTCGTACATGATGTGAGAACTACTTAGTTAAGGAACGCACCAGGGTGACGGTAATATCCCACGCGTGGAGATTACGGCAAATCCCTCTTTTTTAAGGGTAGGTCTATGTCCAGCAGTGAACTGCCACGGGCTGACGATTATGATGATATTGATGATAATATTAAACTTTTACCAAGTTCGATATGACGATTGTTAGAAGAAAAAAACAATTCTTTGTGGGGTTTTGGTGGGTATTCATTTTTAAATCAAATATAAAACATATAATTATTGCCATGGCACGCACGGGGGCGGAAAGTGCGCTACGGATTGAGCCACTTTACTCGGAGCCGAAGGAAAGAAGTATTCTCTGCCAACCCCAATTCTTCAGTAGTATAGTGGTCAGTATCCCCGCCTGTCACATGGGGGACCGGGGTTCGATTCCCCGCCGGAGTGCCAGAGAAAAAGGTGTGATCGTATGTATGTATGTATTTATTGCCATAATTTGTTTGGTACACACTATAATTATGATGAAGGATGTGAACGGGCGCGCGGCCCGCGCTCCCAGCGGCGCGTGCTGTTCAGAACCAGTTGCAGCGGCTCGCGATCTGTCGACGTCTCGACAGCTAACCGTTTTATTAATATTCCTATTTCCGTATCGTTTTATCCATTACTGGTGCATACAATTAAGATATTTTGATATATTTATTACACAGAGTGTTCATATCACGGGGCAATCGGGTCGTTGGGCAATTGAGCCGGATCGATATAGGATTTCCTAGTGCGGGGACCAGTAAACCTTGCGACCTGTGCGATCCTTTTAATAACGAATGACTTCTTTTTTTAGATATTTCATAAGTAAAGAGGAATTGCTATGATGTGACCAGCAAAATAATAGGCCATATTGCGATTCAATAGAGCTGTGTCGCGATACAAATGATATGATTTTATGAACGAATTAAAACCTCAGTAACTTGATACCTATATATTTCGGATGTAAAATATGCTTGTAAATTGGAATACTTGTTTTAATTTAGACATTTTTAAATAAAATAAGAAAAAAATATTTTAATTTTCTGTTACAGCAAAAGTAGGCTTTAATTTCAGTAATAAGCGAGTTATAATTTAAAGCTATAATTTTTTAATGTATGGAAAATTGGGTGCAAAGTATATTTGTATAACCGGCAGCCACCGCGGTGGCGACCACAGGTGTCGACGCGACAGTTGGAACTTGACTCACTGCTCAGCGATTCGCTCGCCACCCTATCTTCGATCGGAACCAGTCGTAAATCCGAGTGTAGATAATTCCCGAGTGCGACGCCCGCATCCAATCGAGATGTCACACCATCGCTGATCGTTATCGATCGTTGGCCGTCGTACGAACAGACTGTCACTCGAATACAATAAATACATTCGATGTTGTGCGGTACCATCGGCGTCGAACTCCGCGCGTCGTTTTAAGAATACCTAATTGGGCATCGCGTCGTCGTTCGCTGTCTGTCGGTTTTTGTTTAGCAATTATAATTCGTTTCTGGAATCTTATAAAGGTGTTCGGATGGTCTCCCAAAATAAATTCTGGTGTTCGCCACAATAGGATTTATTTAAATAATATGCCGTAACATTTCTATATTGACTTTTAAATAACGGGGACTAAGGGTCGACACATTTGTGTACAAATTTATAATGCAATGGTATGTTTATAATGCAATGGTATATTTATAATGCATCGGTTCGACAGTTAAGCCGAGAAGAGGTAAAATACCGCTACAGTCACAGAGTGCGTTCACATTTACTATCTATACTATTATAAAATTCTAAATCTATCTATATATCTATATAATATCTATCTATATATCTATATACTACCTATTATAAAATTGTTAAATGTCAAATTTTCAAAAATCAAAGATATTTAATAACAAACTACTCAGATCGACTAATTAAGGGCATCTGAAACAGAATCCATCGATGTTTGTTTGTTTGTTTGTTCGGGCTTTACGCAAAAACCGACGAGTAGATTTTGATCAAACTGCTACAGTCTTAAAGGTACTATTCCGGCTTAATTAATGCGACATGTTTCATCAAAATCGGTCCAGTAGAATTGAAGATGCCGTATTACGTTCAGCACCACAGTATTACGTTCAGCGCTTTCAAATATCCGATACAGGATATATCGAAGTACAAAAGCATTTATTGATAAATTTATATATCTATCGCGCGCCGCTGCCCGCACCAGTAATGACGCCGGTCGGCGGTCAAATTGGTGGGTTATCACGGGACACATCAACAAGCGCGCGTTAATCGAGCGGACAGCGCGCGCCCGCGGCCTGCCGCGCGCCACGCCGCTGTGGGACAATATACAATATTGTACAACTAGCTTTTAGCCGCGGTTCCACACGCGTCAATGTCGGTTTTTTGCTCCATGAGAAATCCCGATTTTCAACCTCTTACAGCCCTTTTTTCGCATTAAAAAGTAGCCTATGTCTTTTCTCAGGTTATAAAATACCTCTGTACCAAATTTAATTTAAATCGGTTGAGTGGTTTAGTCGTGATTGCGTAACACACAGACAGACAGAATTACTTTCGCATTTATAATATTAGTAAGGATTGTGAAATGTCAAATTTTATAAATAAAAAATATTAAAAAAAAATCTACTCAGATCGACTAATTAAGGCCTTCTGAAACTAAATCCGTCGATGTTTGTTTGTTTGTTTTATCAAACTTTACGCAAAATCTAGCGGGTAAATTTTGACCAAACTATTAAGATACTATTCCAAATTAAATACTGCAGCATGTTTCATCAAAACGGATCCTGTGGAATTGAAGATACAGCTTGTTCACTGTTTTAATATCTGTCGTTAATGTACGAGACCTCAAGTTAAATTGGTTCTAAGGCTTTTTATTTAAAGCTCTGTGATTGTTTTGAAAGTTTCCATGTGGCGAAAAACTGATAGTCATGCGGGTAGAGGCCGAGTAAAAGCTAGTGGGTCATTAAAATCAAAATATGCGTACGCAGTATTACTGACAAAACTAAGGTCATCATAATAGGGAGGAGGCTACAAGTGTAAAAAAATTAAATATGTTAACATCACTTATAACTATGTAATTGTAGGTATTATATATAATGATCTAAAAATATATCCATTACAGCACGCGGCTAGAGTGGACAAACATGCCGCTGGACGCTGTATAAAATGCCTGTGAGAGTTCAAAGATGTAACGTACAACTGTACGTACCAAGACTGAGAACATACAAATCTTATAATCCGTAACCAAATTAACCAAACCAAACCAATTTGGTTACACAGTAGTGTAACCAAATTACACTACTGTGTAATATAAAATTTGTTTTAAATTCTTAGAATAATTCTATATGACAAATACTATGACGCTAATTTGGGTTGTGACAACAATTCAATTATTAATACCTTTATTCTTCAATGTTTCAGGTGTTTTTTATGATAACTCTGTTAAGAATGAAGCAACAGCAAATGCAAATTTCGCTCGATTTGTAGAACATGTAGGTAGATAGAAATAAATGAAATTATAAAATAAAATTTATCGTACATAGAAATAAATGAAATTATAAAATAAAATTTAATATATACACCGTGGGAATGCAATGAGGAAATTTAATACTTTTGAACCTTATAAAATGGCGGAGTCGTGATTCGCCACCCGACACGTCTCATTGCCCCCGGNTTGATAACTCTGTTAAGAATGAAGCAACAGCAAATGCAAATTTCGCTCGATTTGTAGAACATGTAGGTAGATAGAAATAAATGAAATTATAAAATAAAATTTATCATACATAGAAATAAATGAAATTATAAAATAAAATTTAATATATACACCGTGGGAATGCAATGAGGACATTTAATACTTTTGAACCTTATAAAATGGCGGAGTCGTGATTCGCCACCCGACACGTCTCATTGCCCCCGGACGCGAAATGTTGGCTGCGGATAGCCACTTTGCTACATTAAACGATCGTAGCAGGTGGAAGAAAGTAGTCTCTGCCTGCCGCAATGGGAAAGAGGCGTGACTGTATGTATGTATGTACATAGTATGTACTGTGGTCTCTGCCTATCCTTATGGGATATCGGCGTGAGTGTATGTATGTATGTAAATTTATCGTCTCATAAACCTATTTCATCAAACCAATAATCGAAACTTTCTAAATTCACACGATATAAGACTTTGATGAGAACAATCCTCTAACAAAATCTTGGGTAACTCCGTGATCTGGATTTGGCCTTGTTTGGCAGTAAAACCGTATATTGCTAGTTTATTGTCCACTAAGCCGAGGCTCCGGGCGCTCTTTTATTTATCGAAGTTTTTAAAACTCCAGCCAACATTACATGTGGGGGTTTAAGATCTTTCGGTAAATATGTTAAGCAGCACAGAGTTGAAGTTAGTACAAAAGTTCATTTTTACTACGCTAAATAACTGTATTTTGCTGGCATAAAGTTGCTCCCAACTTAAATCAAATCTGTAAATAATTACATACATATGTATATAACAGTGGCTTTTGCCCGCGACTCCATCCTCGTGAACAAAATAATCATAGATTTATATAAAAAGCCTTAGAACCAACTTTACTTAACCTCTTGTACCTTAACGGCGACTACTAAAACAGGGATCAAGCGGTCTCTTCCATTCTATTATACCGGTTTTGATGAAATATGCTGCAATATTTAAGTCGGAATAGTATATTTAAGACTGTAATAGTTTAACCAAAATCTATGAGCTGGTTTTTGCGTGAAGCCCGAACAAACCAACAAAAAAGCAAATAAACAAAAAAACATCGACAAATTTGGTTTCAGGAGCCGATCTGAGCAGATTGTTTATAAATATCTTTGATTTTTGAAAATTTGACATTTAACAATTTTATAATAGTATAGATTACGATCATTTCTCAAAAGCGGTGGACCACAACGTAACGTGATTACAAACATTCATTGGACCCTTATAAAACCTGGAGAAGTGGCGTAATTTATCTCATTACAGCAAAAACAAAGATTTTTTTATAATTATGGATGTAGCAAAGAGCAGCCCACTACCAGCAGCAGCATGATGGTAGGTGGCCACCGCTAACCGTAGACATTTACAGAAGGTTTGAAACAGTGTAATACCCCTACTCTCTTAAGCAAATGCGTGTAGATGCTTCAATAATAAAGAAATAATTGAATCAATTAATAATTTATTTATTGTAAAATCTATAACGCGACACGAACTTGTGGCTTGAATATCAACATCATCATCACCACCAGTCCATACCCGTGCCCACTACAGGGCCACGGACCTCCCCTGATCAGGAGAGGGAGTAGGTTGTAGTGTACCACACTGGCCTAGTGCGGGTTGGTAGACTTCACACACCCATGTATACAGGTTTCCTCACGAAGTTTTCCTTCTCCGTTAAGTGTATTGATGTATTTAGTCAAAATTCCGCGGTCTTTGTAGTGAAGGAATGGAATTTTTTGAATTAATTTCACTCGTACAAGTCAGTTTGATATGTTTATTAGAGAAAAAAAAACAGCAATACTAGATGTGATAACCTAGCATACGGATCTTCTGAGAGTGTCTGTTGGGTCTAGGACCACATTTACAATAACATCCACAACTTATTAAACTCAAATAATAATGTCAGTTTCCGAAATCTATTTAATAGACAGTAAATCGTTCTCAGCTTTACAACAGACTTTAGACTCTGCGTACTAATGATTAAGGTGCACTTTATCTGTGCGGTTACATGACGGGAAGCTATACAAATTGATGCCATCACCAAGCCGGGTCCCGACCGGGGCTTAAGGAGCTGTAACCGTGTACACGCCGCTGCCCGGAAATCACACTATTTATACGAGCATTAAGATAATGGCGGTCTTTGTAATGCTATCGTTGGTCGGAATAGTTGGCAATACGGAGCCGACATAGTAATGGCGAACTAGTTGGAGACAACGAGCATTGAGTCTGTTGTGGGAGATTCTACTGATCTTGGTTTATTATAGCTGGATGATGTGCAACGGTTATTTAACTAACAAAGGGTATCTTAAGTCTCTGGATTTCAAGAGACTGTTAAATTTGAGTAGAATTCGTTGTCTTTGATTTTAGCAGAAACTTTTTTGTCCTTAGGAGTCCACAGATTTTGAATAATCGATGTAAATTTCAACATAATGCCTTAAGCCCTATCTGAGAAAAATGGTGTTGACCCAACAACAGACAGACATAGTCATCCACCTTCTTGTAATCATGCTTTACTATTCCTAGCATCATTCAAATCGTGTACAAATTTTTTTGTCCTTTCATAGTTTATCGTGGTTCCAACAAGATCGTTGTAGTAAGCTGGACTCTTGACACCCGCCATGCGCTCCAACCCTTCCAATAGTCTTACTCTGGCTCGTTGAACACCGGGTATGGCCACAAAATGTGCTGATCTCCTTCACTGTTACCGCACTCTTAGGCACTGGTGTCTCGCAAGGCTCTAATATCTCTTGCTGTAGTTGTCAAGTCCTGTAATAATCTGTGACGTCTGGTAGTCTGGTTCGATTCAATAGGAATTTAGCTACACTTTTACTTCAGATAAAAATGAGTATAGCTCCGTCACTTTCACTTCTACATCCTATCTCCTCTGCCACTCCTGGATCGCCTCTTCACACAGTCCGCGTTTCCGTCTGCTCAACTTCCCGAACACGCATTGAGGCACCTTATTCACCTTACCCGCTCGGATCATCTCGAGATTTGTTGGTAGAACAGTGCTCCATAGTGCAAGCGCTGCCGTACCGACACGCGTTGGTCATCAGTATTGGCCGTTGAGATTGCAGCAACGCGCTATGAACCGCGAGGAGTGCCGCACGCTTGTGCCAAATAAGTGCAGCACGTTTTATTGAGAGACAACACACTGACAAAAGGATTCGTATTTTGTATCATAAGATGNTCGCTCGGATCATCTCGAGATCTGTTGGTAGAACAGTGCTCCATAGTGCAAGCGTTGCCGTACCGACACGCGTTGGTCATCAGTATTGGCTGTTGAGATTGCAGCAACGCGCTATGAGCCGCGAGGAATGCCGCACGCTTGTGCAAAATAAGTGCAGCACGTTTTATTGAGAGACAACACACTGACAAAAGGATTCGTATTTTGTATCATAAGATGTTTGATCTTTGTTAGTGTAAATACGATTGTTGGCCGCACGGAATGGTGTGCGCGTGTCCGTGGCGATGGTAATGTGTTGGCTGCTGTAGTACAAATCGTCCCCCAACCTCTGGCTGTATCGAATGTAATGAATATGCAAGTAGGTGCTGTGGATTCCAGATTCGTTGTTATATAGTTTTTCAACCNTTTGGCCGCACGGAATGGTGTGCGCGTGTCCGTGGCGATGGTAATGTGTTGGCTGCTGTAGTACAAATCGTCCCCCAACCTCTGGATGTATCGAATGTAATGAATATGCAAGTAGGTGCTGTGGATTCCAGATTCGTTGTTATATAGTTTTTCAACCTTCAAGATGTATATTGTATCTACAAGACAGCTGGATTTGACTGCAGGCGTGTTGTACTCAGATCATATATTCAAAT
>WUAW01001107.1:19358-30224 GCA_017165845.1 Thaumetopoea pityocampa | reverse complement strand
CTAAGCTATAGCTTTGTACACTTCTCAAAGATTATAGAAATTGGTAGAAAAATGCAAACAGATTTACTCGTAATAACTTATCATGCATTAAAGAAGTTAAGAGTGCCAGGAAATTATTTCTTGTATTTCAAAGCTGGAAATTCTTCCAAAACCAAGCCACAGCTTTGTATACTTCTCAGAGATCAAACTGGGTGGATCAATACTTGGGTTCTATGGGTTCCTGAAGGGCATTTCCATACACTACAATAGGGGAGACACTTACACTTACTTACTTGACGTTTAACACAAAATATATCATGCAACCTACCCCCTCTGCACACCTCGATTAAAACAATAATACTTCTTAAAATCCATAATAATAATTATAATATCTAATGTCGATAATAGCAACTGCACAGGTCCTTCAAGCGTGACCCTATTACTCAGACCTACAATTTAAATGAAATAAATAAAAATTTTAAATTAAATAAACCAATCACAAAAATATAAATAAACCAGTCACAAAAAAGATAAATAAATCAATATCACAAATAGTTGATTTCGCTACGTGGATTCGATCTCGCATTTTATACCTTGATCTCCACATCATAGCCATTGAACGGCTTGATCGGTGACAGCTCGTATTGAAATCTATAACGCCAGATGCCAATTCAATAAACTGTAATCAACATTTTATAATACTAGCTTTTGCTCGCGGCTCTGCCCACGTGAATGTCGGTTTTCCGCTACATGTGAAATTCCGAAACAATAATAGATTTAGGTATATAAAAAGCCAGAGACCACATTTACTTGACCTCTCGTACCTTAACGGCGACTACCCTGTTTTACAGGGATCAAGCTGTATCTTCAATTCAACTGAAGCGATTTTGATGAAACATGCCGCAGTATTTAAGTCGGAATAGTAGTAGTAAGACTATAACAGCTTAACCAAAATCTATCCGCTGGATTTTGCGTGAAGCCCGAACAAACAAACAAACAAAAAAATCGAACAAACATCGACGGATTTGGTTTCAGAAATGCTTAATTAATCGATCTGAGTAGTTTGTTTTTAAATATTGTTGATTTTTGAAAATTTGACATTTAACAATTTTATAACAGTATATAAGATTATGCACTTGTACTTGTGTAGTTCCTTAGTCCTCCATCCTGTTCCCTCATGCATTTATGATATATTGGTCTCTCAACCACGTGACGTACCAAAACAACACGGTAGAACATTAGCGCCATCTAATGACACCTTGTCGTCGCCCGCTCGAATTGAATTGTAAGCAGCGTGTGCTGCAACAATTCTTTAAGTTAAACAAGTAAAACAAGTCTTTAAGTTACTGTGATGTGTCAGTGGTAAGTCTTTATAAAGCTCCACCTTCGAATCCAGGAACGAGATCAACAATTCAAGTAAGTGCATGTGATCCATTCCGTTATAAAAAGTGCACCAACATCTTCACCGCACCCCCTACATCCGTTGTTTTACCCTCCCTATTAAGCATTTACAAGTGTATTTATTTCGCTATAACCACCAACATTATAAATATTTGATATTTTTCTTTTTTTTAATTTTTTTTCCTCACAACAAAAATTATAATAATATCAAAAACGACTATATCTCCAAGCCGTGACAACAGCGACTTGTTGTAGGCGATACCATACACGTATATTGGATTCTTTAAACTCATTTGTTTTGGTACATCACCGTACACCACACAGCAGGTATGCAAGTAGTTTACAATAACGTTAATAATACATTATAACGCTCCCTGATCGAATGCTTCCACTAATGTAACTTTTAATTTACATACATACATACACTCACGCCGACATCCCATAAGGGTAGGCAGAGACCACAGTTTGCCACATACTACGATCCTAACACACCTCTCTCGCCTCATGCACATACATACATACCATACATCTTGTCATACACTTTCGTCAATTAAGGGTGCTACGAACTTGGCCTTTTTGGAACAAGTTGTTGATATGGTTCAAGTAAGTTTTTCCTGGGCGTCCTCTTCCGACACTTCCACTCACATTTGCCCAGTATACTCGTTTCGTCAATCGAGTCTCACTCATTCTTTCTAAATGACCAAACCATTGGAGCATTCCTTTCTCGATCCTTGTCACCACATCATACTTCAACTTACACCGATCCCTTATCACACTATCCCTCAATCGATCACTCAGAGTGACTCCACAGATACTCCGCAGGGAACGCATTTCCACCGCACTTTCAATTTATTTTTAAATATATTAATATTATAACACACTCTTTTTCTGGCAAGATAGAATTAAAAATCCTAGGCACTAAGTACTTTCGCGTCCTTTTTCCATAATAAAATTAGAGGCAACGGGTTCTTCATATTTTTTTTGTATTTTTATTTCTCAGGTAAGGGACGTGTAATTTTTTTTATATTCCATTATTTGTTATTGTCCTACAGCTATTAAATAAATTACTTTGTCATGGACTGACAAAACAATAAAAATTAAAGTACACTAAATACTTTAGAGGCGCTTTGCTTTTATACCCGCCAACTCAGATTACAAAACAAAAGGTTTTTGTACGTAATTTGAGCCGCCATTATTATTATATATACAAAAATGGCTACACCGTTATCGAAATAACGGTCTTATCAGACTATTGTGTTTGTCATAATCAACTCATTGGTTTACACGCTATTTAGCATATAGCGTTAATTAAAATAACAATTTCAAAATTGCTGTTAAATGTTCTCTCAGACTCGGTTATTTTTATTTAAATATTTCGTATTGTAATATCTTTATATTGAAGTCAATAAATGCAAGTTTTACACTAATCCTGATACATTTCACTTTTAATAGTTAGTTTAACGGCACTAGTTGGCTAAAAGACATGATTGAAGCGTGTAACCACATCAAGATGCGATTGCATGCGATTTTATATTCGCTTTAAAGTAACACTTTAAAGAATAAGAGAACACTTGGTGCCCACAGTACAGGAATAAAATTCCCCATTCATCATTTTATCGGCCAAGACCACCTTAGCAGGTCTCTCTTGGCGGTATCAGATGTTTTCTTAGTGAGAGTGATGTATAATAAACAGTTAAACCGACTAACAAACTCCATCTGCTTATAATCACCACAACGTTTGCTTATAATAAACTCCCGCACAACATTCGAACGGTTGTTGCTAACAGTATCAGGCATCCATGATTGTAATTATTTCAATATTTGCACTCCGGCATAGTTAAATTAAAGAAAAAAATATATATTTCATGGAAGAAAAGGTATCCAGCGAATCGCACGCAGAAACAGTCAAGACGTGTCGACCAATCACACGTAGCTTTAACTTGTAGAGAGGTACGTTCGACGCCAATTATTAATGGGTGTAACCCCTCTAATGGAATAATGGAACGTGGCACAAATCCCTGGTGAACGGGCTTTACACTAAATGTGAGTGTTCTCTTGAAATTACTAGTTACTAAAGTTCGCCTACGTGAATAAAGTAAAGTAGTAAGTTGGCGCTAAATTGAAAAGACGCGAAATAATTACAGGTTTAGAAATAAAAAGTTAAAAATCCTTTTTTACTTGAGCTCTCGTGCTATAGTCGTCTAATGATATGGAGATTATGCTGTATCTTCAGCTCTTTTTAACCAAATTCTTTGATGAAACGTGCTGCAGTATTTAAATTTCGAGAGTCTGGTGAAGTCGTCTAGTGACCAAATCGCTTGTATTTTCTTCGGTCAAAAATTAGTATTGTCATCCAACGTGGCAATGCCCTAGCGTTTTGTGTACCTTTCTGTGTGCAAGTTATGTATAATAAATTTTAATAATAAGGATAATTATTTATTATTCTCATTATTATACATAGGTTATTTTTTCAATTTTAAGCATTATTCATTCATGTTATTTTCAAACTCATAGGATAAATCATTGAACTGTTATTTAGTAGACATATTACAATTATTTAGGATTAGTTTTTCTAACTTCGAAATTATATTATATTTATCGACAGAATGTAAAAGACTAAGTACTCCCTGACCTTACTAAAAGTCAATCACCTCAGTAATAATATTAATAACATTTCTGTTACTATGTCATTATTATTTACTCCTAATTAAAAATATTTAAAAACAAATTACTCAGATTGACTAATTAAGGGAAACCAAATCATCGATGTTTGTTTGTTTTTTATTCGGGCTTCACGCAAAAACCAACGGATAGATTTTGATTAAACTGTTACAGTCTTAAAGGTACTATTCCAGCTTAAGTAATGCGGCATGTTTCATCAAAATGGGTCCCGTAGAACTGAAGATACAGCTCGATCCTTGTTTTAGTAGCCGCCGTTAAGGTACGAGAGCTCAAGTAAAAGTGGTCCTAAGTTTTTTCATATAAATCTATGATTGTGTCGGTATTTCCTATCTGGCGGAAAACCGATAATAACGCGAGCGGATCCGCGGGCAAAAGCTAGTATTCATTCAATGTAATCAGTAAAACTTGAATTACTTAACTGTCTTTTTTTTCTTTGCATGTTTCACCCTTCTTTCTTATCTATGTGAAACTTACATTTCAGATAGATTTTTAGTTAAATTAGTACTTATGGAATTCCACAATGGAGCCATTTCCCATATGCTCCTTGGGTTTACTTCACACTTGTTACAAAACTATAGTGATATTAAGATGTACTGTCTTAGAGAGAGATATTACTCTATGGCAAGTTACATATAACACGTTCCGTTCGAAATAATATTTAATTTACTGTAGAAAATCTAGAAAGTCAAACCAAAAGCTCTAAAATCTTGAAAACCAATAAAAATTTATATTTGATTATATACTCCAAAGTTAGCTTATACCTAATATATATTTAGTTATATACTCTAAAGTTAGCTTATACCTAATATATATTTAGTCATATACTCTAATGTTGGCTTATACCTAATATATATTTAGTTATATACTCTAAAGTTAGCTTATACCTAATATATATTTAGTCATATACTCTAAAGTTAGCTTATACCTAATATATTTAGTCATGTACTCTAAAGTTAGCTTATACCTAATATATATTTAGTCATATACTCTAAAGTTAGCTTAAACCTAATATATGTTTAGTCATATACTCTAAAATTAGCTTATACCTAATATTTTACATCTAACTTTATTTTATTTGTGGAGTCGATAAGTGTCGCAGTTACCACCTGTGACTGGTACGCCTTAATTTGTTAAGTTTCTGAACACCGAGAGATTAAATCTTATTAGTTTTGTATAGTTAAATTAATATAATACTCGTATTTTATTTGTATTGAGCAAGGAATGTGGAATTAATAAATATTAATAAGTAAAATTTTAAATAAATTGAAACGATGCCTTTGTCATAAAGTCCCTTTTTCATAGTGATACCCAAGTAAGGTACGAGAAGGACCAGTTGGAGGTAACATGTCTGCAATATCTGCTTTATAATTATCAATCATATTATAAGTGATAATTATAATTATCAATTATTTTGTAATAATGAATGTCTATATTTATTTATTTTTATTTTTTAAATAACTTTTTATAGCTATCGGAACAGGTATTTTGTGTGTGGGGATAATTAATATATATGCATACATCTCTATACATGTATGCATATTATATATGTATGCATGCGTATGTGTGTGCAAATGTGTACGTGTATGCGTATGTATTTGTATATGTACCTATCGGTTGCATCTCATCTCTCTGGCCCTGTCAGAATTCCAGCGCTACCTGCATCTCAACTACAGCATAGGCTGAGACAGAGACCAATTTTTATCTCTCATAGTGTCTTGTGTAATTTCTTATTTGTATATATTTATTTGTGAGACAAAAATAAATATTCTTTACTTTATTTCTTTGTTTCAATGGAAGCCACAACCTAGTTTAAATATAATCTAAATAATTATAAACTTTCTAAATTACCAACCGCAATTTGGAACATAATTAAAAAATGCTTTGGCTCCTAACAACTTTTTTGTGACTATTAATTTAAAAAATGATCGCATACAATTAACTTTTTCAAATCTACAAATCCCTTGCCGAAATCTATTCTTAGATATTTCAGAACTCGGTACTAATTGACTTCAAACGAACTTAGAACGGAATTTTCAAATATTAGTCAAACGATTGCTTCTGATCGCGAAAGATGTATAGAATTACTTTACCGAATTTAATCGAAATAGCTGTGGAGCCAGCTTGGCATCATCGCACAAAGAAAACTTTACTATAAGCGGGCACTATCGGTAGCTATTCAAAATATAATTATTTTCAACTAGATTGTCCCGCAGCTCCGTATGTGTTACGTGGACTTTATTATTTGACGGTTTCTTCATTCTTTCAAATATGATTTTAAATTTGTTTTTTTTTTTATTACATTTTATGGCCTGGTCTCTGACGTTACGGACTGGTATCTAAGACCTTTAAGCGAAGTCATCATTTTAATATATATTTTCTTCAGTTTTACAATGAAATATCGTTGTGTCACATTTTATTGCTTCTCGTGAGTTTTGAAGCCCATCCGACGAGTGCCACTTTGAGCACACAAATTTCTAGGTCTATTGCCTTGAAAAAACATGGTCACTTTGCTAGTTACTACATGCATGTTATTATATGTTTCAATGTTTCAATACAGTTCGCGATTATTGACCATTAATATATAAAGCAACACCAAATTTATATATCAAATATCACAATAAACTAATATGAAACGTTAAAATATAACTTCAAGTGATGCTTCACTCGAGCTTCACACTCTGATAAATTTGTTTTGTCGAAATTTTGCTAGAGTAAAGCATATAACACTACATTATTATTAATTGTACCACTTTATAGCAAATCATCGAGTTTTGGAGGAATCTTGCTACGTTTCCTGGCGATTTAAATAAACAAAGCTGATTGCTGCAACCTTTTAAGTGTGTTGTTTCATAAAAAAACCATAGTATTGCATTCTCAGTAGAAGTGAAATAGGGCTATTTTCTTCTGCAAGTCACTTTACAGTTAATAGTCATTGAATTTCTGTTTAAGTAATGAGCTACCCTTTCACCTCCGTTCTATTGACTGACTGAACCTATTTAGAGGAGCAGTAGATTAATATGCCAATAATATCTTGTTTGAATACGTTCTTACAAGAAATATTGAATTTTGAGCGTGAAATGATAAAGTTCATTGATACGAAAGGGCGTAGAGGCTAACGACTTGAAAATTTGTGAAGAATCAAACTTTTAATGTTGTACGTGTAAGATCATTCTAAATTTACCCAAGATAAAAGATTGAAAAACTGAGAAATTTCGTTTTTTTTTTTGTACTCATAAGATAAATATAGATTCCCAATATTGAAAAATATTTAAAGTTTAATGATTTTAAGTCTAATGATTGTTTAACGTCTCCTCTTAAGAAGATTGAATGCCATATTGAGAAGATGGCACTCAAAGTTAACGGAGAATTTTTAAACTCATTTACGACAGCTAATCTACTATTGATTAAAAACTTAAGTTCACATTGAACTCGCAAGTTTATGTCCTTTTAATTTACGACTAAAAGTCACACGAAAGGTCCGGAAGGAACGCGTGCATTGTGCGTGACTCAGCCGTCCTCATGTGACTAGTGGTAAATTCAATTCACTAACTTAGTGAGTTTGTTGGGGACTCCTCTATTTTTAAGATTAAATTAAAAAATTAATAAAGAAATCTAATAACTACAACAGATTCACCACAGCAAAGGTATGTATTTTTAGATAATTTTGTCTATATCATTGATACCCAACAGAAGTGGTCTAAAGTGACCCCAGGGGTCGACGGGGAACTGCAAGGGGTCTACGCCAACTGTCAAAACCATATTTGATGTTGATAAATTTGCAAAAATTTTATATTAACTACGCTTTGGGTCTACCCAAAAGTAAAAAAACATTACAAGTGGTCTAGAAGACAAAAAAGATTGACTCTTATACAAATGTTAAATGCTAAATTTTGTAAATCAAAGATATTTAAAAAAAAACTACTCAGGTCGACCAATTAAGGGTTTCTGAAACCAAATCCGAAGATGATTGTTTGTTTGTTCGAATTTCACGCAAATACTAGTTAGTATATTTTAGTCAATCTATTACAGTCTTAAAGATACTATTCCAACTTAAATACTGCTGCATATTTCATCAAAAGCGGTCCAGTAGAATTGAGGATACAGCTTGATCACCTGTTTTACTAGCCACCATTAAGGTACCAGAGCTCAAGTAAAAGTGGTACGTAGGCTTTTCATTCATTTTTCATTTCATAATTTTTTCGAAATTTCTCATCTAGTGGAAAACCGGCGTGCATGCGGGCGGAGCCGCGGGCAAAAGCTAGTTACATATAAAATTGAAACGTCAATGTTTGAGTTTTATCATTAGATTGAATTGTATTAAAGAATCGGGTCAACATCCTGTGATCATTGGATGACCTGAGATGAAGTATTGCAATAACCATAAAAAAGTTTACTCATGGTATAAATTTATTAGGTCAATATGTTTGTGGACGGAAATATTATGTATTATGAGTAATATGTTCCACCGTAAGTAAGAGAGGCAGCGATTGTTCAAAAAACCTATGTGTCCTATGTGATTACCTTTTTCGACGCTTTAAATATCCTGCATAGGTCTATTGCAATGATCTATGTCAGAGACTGCTTTTGTAAGTTACTAGCTTTTACCCGCGTCTCCGCCCGCGTGAATGTCGGTTTTCCGCCGCATCAATCATAGATTTATATAAAAACTTAAAACCCATTTTAATTGAACTCTCGTACCTTTACGACGGCTACTAAAACAGGGATCAAGCTGTATCTTCAATTCTACTAGATCGCTTTTGATGAAACATGCCGCAGTATTTAAGTCAGAATAGTACCTTTATGACTGTAACAGATTAACCAAAATCTAATTTAGCTGGTTTCGGTGGACCCCCTGCAGCTACATTTCTACCATATTCCCAAAACTTGACAAAAAATGTGAAGATTAAATCTACCTATGGAAATTTGCGTACGCCAACGTAGACCCCCGTCGAATCTCCCGTGGACCCCCGAGGGTCGACCTGGACCACTTTGGGAACTAAGGGTCTACATTGTAGATACCAATGTGCTCAACGGACAAGGAACGTTTCGTGAAGAAACCTGCATGCCTGCATGGGTGTGTGAAATCTACCAACCCGCACCAGGCCGGCGTAATAAACCACGCCCCCTCCTTAGAAGGGGGTACTGAGGATGAGTCCCTGTACTGAGGATGAATATGGACTGGGGATGATGTCCAGCAGTGGACTGCCACGTGCTGATGATGTTAGAAAATAAAAAAAGGAATAATTAGTGAGAGCAAGATAAGTATATTTTAAAACGATAGCTATTAGGTACGAGTATTTGACGTCATTCGGGGTATGCTAAAAGTTAGGTTAGGAGGTAACCTAACGTCCAATCCAATCCAATTTGTCTGTTATGGCTCCATCGATTGGCGATGATTCTGCCAACGACAAGTATCTATAGCAAATAGCAACTATAAATTATTTATTAAACGGTAGATTCTTCGTACTCATGGTCTTATACAACTACATACAGATATTAAAACGGCTTTCCAACACCAAAACACAAAAGCAGGACAAACACACTAAAAGAATATATAAATATATACAAATAGCACTATTAAAAGCGGAAAAATAAATTTTCTCAAAAAAAAAACACGTGGAAAAATGAACCGAACGCAATCCTTGTCAATGACAGAATCTAAATTAATCCAGTTCTCCAATTATAAAGCAAAAAGAAAGCCATTACATATTTTATATGGTGAGAAAGCTCTTGAAGAAGTTTCTGAAACTAAATTACTAGGTGTCACTCTCACTATGGAGAAGCATTACAATTGAAAAGCACGTATAAAAAACGTATGAACTAAATTATACAGGTTCGTCTATGCTCTTCGAAAACATCATCGCATAACAGGTTATAAACCACACTTAGAGCTTATTACGGTTGAGTCTTTTTTTAGATATGGACCAGCTTTTGCCCGCGGCTTCACCCGCGTGAATGTCGGTTTTTCGCTACATGAAAAATCCCGACACAATCATAGATTTATATAAAAAGCCTAATAACCACTTTTACTTGAGCTCCCGTACCTTGACGGCGGATACTAAAACAGGGATCAAGCTGTATCTTCAATTCTACTGCGCCGATTTTGATGAAACATGCCGCATTATGTAAGTCGGAATAGTACCTTTATGTATTTAATAGTTTAATCAAAACCTACCAGCTGGTTTTTGTATGAAGCCCGAACAAACAAACAAACAAACCAACATCGACGGATTTAATTTCAGAAGCCCTTAATACTAATTAAGGGATCCACTAGGATCTGAGTAGTACGTTTTTAAATATATTTGATTTTTGAAAATCTGACATTTAACAACTTTATAATAGTATAGAATATATAGATAAGAACCATTTCGTATGTACCCTTGATTATGCAATAACAGGCATCAGGGATCCGAGCCGTTTGTTGATGCCTGCGTGTAATTCTGCAATGTTTGTTAATAGTTCTTACATAGTGTGTATTAGAGTGTATCTATAATAAATTACAGAAAACAATGAGAGAACCAGCGTTACCGAAAATGAGGGCAAGATTAAAAAACTGGTTAATAATAAATTAGTTTCTCATATCGCTCATCCAATAGAATAATGACGTAATTGCAAAAAAGTTAAAATTTTATTTTGTCTTTACTTTGGATGATTTGTTGTTTAATATGGATTTTTTTCGAGAATGCTCAAATTATTGATAATAATTTATAAATAAATTATGAAAAATCATTACAATTGATATGATTTACAAAATGGGTATAATCCAATTGTAAACTGAAACGCTTCTTCTGATAAATTGCAAAA
>WUAW01001107.1:608-15834 GCA_017165845.1 Thaumetopoea pityocampa | reverse complement strand
AGAGGTACTAAATTAAGGTGAGGATAAACGCGGCCTATACCGGACCCAGAATTCCGAATTAGTAGGTACGTCTAGTCTTGTGTTATATTCAGAGTCATGATGCCATGATGTAGTCAATAAGGACCTAAAAGTCTGGTCTTCAAACTCTTTCTGACTATGTTGATAATACGTGCAGCTAAAAAGTGGAATAGTCTTCCTCCGTCAGTATTTCCGTCCGATTATAACGAAGGTGTCTTTAAGACAAGAGTGAATAGGTTCTTATTAAGCTAGTACGTTTTACCACCCTAGGTTACATCGCCACTTACCACCAGATGGGATTATAGTCAAGTACTGGCTTAAATATGTTAAAAAAAATATTAAAATTTCTATAGCCTCCTTTATTTTGGAAGGTACATAAACCAATGGATTCCAGCTGGTGTGTCAAAGACACTGGCCACAGCAAAACCTACGAAGGGCTTACGCAGATATTAACAGACGGCAGACGCTCTTCTAAATCCACCTCTAAATTGCCGCATCCCTTACTGCAACATAAGTCTCTGATCTATGTAGGTCAGGATACCGGAGTGAAGAATTCATTTGATCTGTACTTAAAATATACTGACTCTGTAGATTGAGGTCAGTGCAAAGTGACTAAATGTGTCCAGTGAGCACAATACATAAACACGTTTATAAGATACTAGCTGTTTCCCGCTGCTCCGCTCAGGTGGGCTTTCTATCTACTCGAAATCCCTCTCGGACGTGCGCAATATAATCTTCGTATATTTTGATGAAATATAATTTATAGACTATAGCACTCAGAAATAATGTAGCTTTCTACCGGTAAAAACATTTTCAGAATTCGATCATTAGTTCCAGAGATTACTCTCTACATATAAACTTAGAAACAAACTAATTTTACCTCTTTATAATATTAATATAGATTTGAACTTGGCCAATCTTTCTATTCATTCGTTAACTATCAATAAGCCGGTAGTTTTATTTGGTCTGTTTACGTTGATACAGTTATCAGCAGGTCGATAATATATTAAATTTCCATGTATAATTTTAGTACAATATGTCTAAACGAATACTAAAGGATCTAATTATCTTTGGTTATGTCAAACGATTCCCTTAATAATATTTATTGTCGTAACTGGTATCGTATAACTGTTTAAATAGTAAGTGATTTATTTCCCAGCCATCAACACTGGGATTATGAACCTCGGCAAAACGTAGATATTCTTAGTAACTTAACACACCTCACCAAGATAGAGAAAACATGAATACGTATACCTAAAGAACAACGTTTATATTAATATTCTAAGTCTCAGACCAATAAAATATTTTACATCCTGTTCAGTAGTTAAAAAACATTGAAAATTTTCGAGACAAACATCGTACATAACATTTATAATATAACAAGCGTTAAAAGTGGTCGTGCTCACGGCTTATCGACGGACTGTCGATTGTCTCGGAGACGTCGGCAGTAAAACCCCGGATACGATAAAGCCCTGTCAGTGTCAACCTTATACAATGATCGTACTTGGATTTAAATGTTTTTATTTTCAGAATTTATCTATTTACTATTATAAAATTGTTAAATGTGAAATTTTCAAAACTCAAAGATATTTTAAAACAAATTACTCAGATTGACTAATTAAGGGCTTCTGAAACCAAATCTGTCGATGTCTGTTTATTTATTTGTTTGTTTGTTTGTTCGGGTTTCACGCAAAAACCAAGAGGTAGATTTTGGTTTAACAATGTACCAATTGTTTTAAAGGTACTATTTCGACTTAAATGCTGCGGCATGTTTCATCAAAATAGTAGTATTAAAGATACACCTTGATCCCTGTTTTAGTAGCCTCCGTTAAGATACGATAGGTCAAGTAAAAGTGGGTCTTAGGCTTTTTATATAAATCTAAGATTATGTCGGGATTTTCCATGTAGGATTTTCGAAAACAGACATTCACGCGGGCGGAGCTTCGGACAAAAGCTAGTTTTAAATAAGTTAATAATGATTCTCATTTTGATAGGAGACGCGTGCTCTACAATGGGACAGTAGGGCGGTTGATGAAGATTATTATTATTATACAAATGAAACAGAAACAAAGCTGAAACTACATATGAATGAAAGGTGTATAGGTAACCATATTGTTTCAAGGCCTACGGAAACTTTCACCTAATTAGTAATGTGACTGACAGGTATATTCGTATTCGCTAAGAGATTAGTAATAAGTATATACTCTATGATTTCATGTATTAGTAATCCGTCGAAATCTAATAATTCATATTTGCATAATCAGTGAAATTAGTGACCATTAGTAGGTATTATAAAATATTACGCTAATAATTTCCCTCCTAATCAGGTGAGGTCCGTCGCCCTGCAGTGGGGACGGATATGGACTGGGGATGATGATGATGAAATATTATAATTTATCAACATGGATTAGACAATGATGAAATCTTTTTGTACAGAGGCGAATGAATTGGTAGGACTGTTGATAATTTTCCTGATTAGTGACACGTTTATTGATTTGAAATAAATTTTAATCGATAGAGGACTAATAGCTGTTGTAAATTTTAATTACCGTTTGGGGCAATTGGATCACTTTTAAGAAAAAAATATATAAAACTCTTAAAATCACATCGTAATGGAAGCCGCCATATTTATTTTACTACTTTTTACTGTAGTGGTGGATGTAAAAATCTTCGTTAAGGGCAAAATAAATGCCCAAAAACAGGTGCGATGACGAGCAAAGCGAGGAGGAGCGTTTTCGGTTATTATAAAAAATACACGAGCCGAGCGAGCGAAGCTAGCGTGCCGTGGTAGTGGCCGACGAGTGCCACTAAACAGATAAATAAACAAGTGTTGATTGCTCCAAATAGGACTTTAAAATATAATATAGCAATGGGTCCTCTATCGATTAAAATTTATTTCAAGAGTCAATAAGCCTAAGTGTCAGTAGTCTGGAGAATTACCGGACTGTTAATTTTGAAGGCTTAAATATCAAAATATTTATATATAAATATGATTAATTATATAAATATAATTAATCTTTTTATATCCTAACCTCCTCAACACCTAAAGTGTTTAAAAAGCACGATTATGTTCAAACGATTTCAGTTCTTCTTGTGAGTGGTCTTTTAAAATCTGGGCAGCTGATTTTTGAGTGACGTACATGGCTATCAGAGAAAGAAAAAAAGAACAATGTTTTTACACATCAATAATTTTTTAGAATTATATTTTTTTATTCCTCGTTATAAAATAATACCTTAGCCTAAACGTTATTATTTATTAGCATAAAAATAAGCCGTTACGTCAATTGAACACGAATATTTATAGCATTTATATCACCCAACTTTAAGCTGTGGGTAATATTCAATACTATAATACTACTAACTGAATATATTCATATCTGCTATTACTGATATACCTATATAGATATTAACCTATAGTCAAAGAAATAAGGACGTAGCCTGCGGGCGACGGGGAGGGCACCGCGTCGCTCGGCTCAAACAGGCCGGTAGAGAGAGCGCATCGTGTCGGATGTGCCCACACAGAGTAGGAGATCCAGAAGGGCTCCCTGAGAGAACCAGAAGGGCTCAGGCGGAAGAACTTTAAGAAGAGGCCCGTGAAAACGGCCATGCCCGCCCGCAGTGTGAACTGTTTTCGTATACACTCCCGTAGCGCAGTCACTATTTGGGCCAAGGCAGACGCCGCACAAGTGTTAGTGGGTGCAAGTCTCACACAACCATCGTGCTATGCCCTCGGCACAGCGGTATGAGTAAGCCATTTCTTATGCCTCAACAAAGAAAAGGGTTAAAGAAATAGCTTATACAGTATACAACATTTTATTATTATAAAGATTACATACAATATCATGTGCTGTATATGAATTAAATAATTCATCCATCAAATCAATTTCATATCACAAGTACCAAGTTAGCTGTTCCTATTTTGAATAATAGGCAAAATCTATAGACAGAACTATTTGGTCTCCTATTAAATTTTAGCGGTTGGCACTTCGTTGCCGCCATAAATCCATTTTTTCTCCTAATTAACTTGGTATTCGTCGAATTGACGAAAAAACGATTGTTATTGTAAAATTGATTAAAATGTGTTCAATGAAAAGAGTACTAAAAAATAAACTGAGTTCAATGTAATATACCGACTGAATTCTTCTTCTTCTTCCTTAGTTTACGGCGTTTGACCGATTTGGTATAATTCTGCCAATATCCGCTGTGAAAGTATTATAAATTTAGAAGATGGTGAGCGGTGAAAATAAATAATTTTGGCGGTTAAAGGACTGAGGGTCATTTGACGGAAAGTTCTACGATCAGGGTAATAAATCTGAAAAAAAAGGACGCGACAACACATGGACCTGTTGTTAGTAGAGTTATTTAGACAAAAAATAGCTATAACAAATATTTACAGGTTAGTGTCTTAATAAAGCAATTATTTACAGTTTGATGTTGTTGAAGGAGGGGGACAAGGTGTAGAAAGTAGACATTTAAAAGAGGTAAGCTGAAGAATTTCAGGAAAGAGGATCATAGAGGGAATAACGAATTTTAGGGCAACAGAAGATATGGTTCACGTCTCCTTCGTAGAATTCACATTCTCACAAAGCAGTACTCCTGATAAGGATCAGGAGTACTTGAAACTAAGGAGTTTGACGAGGAAAACTGGAGTACAGAAATGACCTAGTCTAAGTCTGGAAAAGGTGGATGTGGCAGGCTTATTAGCCTTACGAAACTTGAAAGACCACGGAGAGCGGAGAATATCCAGTTCAGTATCCGCATAGTCTTCTTTTTACCGATATAGTGGAATTCCACTCCTCATTTCATGATTTCTCAAGCTGTGTTTTGACGAACAGACATAGATAATTGGGATTGGGTTTATAGTGCTTGTCTATTGAATTATTACCCATATTATAATGACAGTGAGATTTAAAAAAATAAAGAATCCAAAGCCGTAAAATCAAATCATGTCATTTTATTTGACACGTGCGATACGTGTACTCGCACGAACTTCACCTTGGAAATTTACGACCTCCATTCATCCTTCGTCGAAATGCAAATACGATTCTAAAATAATTTTCCATTCAAAATATTTAAATATTTCTTTATCTTAAGTAGATATATTTCTTTCAGTTCAGTAAAAAATATAATTTAAAAGTGAAAATGGCGTTAAAATCGTCGCCGGTAATGTTTGGGCTACTAACGCGTTTGTCCTGCCGCAAATTCTCGACATCCAAGGTAATGGCTTCGACTCCTATGACTGTACGTGATGCCTTGAACAAGGCGATCGACGAGGAAATGGAAAGGGACGAAAAAGTCTTCATTTTAGGGGAGGAAGTAGCACAATATGATGGTGCTTACAAAGTTACGAGGTGCGTAAGAAATCTATATTTGTGATGTATTTTTACCTATTTTTTCTGTAATATAATGTGAAGCCGTTAATATTACCTATATTATAATATGATGTTTTTTTATGAAAATGCCTATTGCAATTGATTTTAGATAGTTGGCATGTAACTATGTTACATAACCAAAAAGTTTGTTGACAGATCTCAACGTAAAACTTGAAGAATCGTAGAAACTAGGTTTTTCAAATAATTTAGTTTAAATACATATAAGTTCTGTTCATTAATTTGCATATTAAGGTCATATTTACTTTATAATATGGAAAGTCATTTCATGCAAAGTATAGATGAGGAGCTGGTGAACAGAACCTAATTAGCTTGCAAAATTAAATTTTACAAGAGGGCTAAAAATAGAGATTATTGTTTAGAGGATTTATATATAAACTGGCTGTTATTATAAATAAGATTAGATCTATTATTGCATAAGTGATTAATTTTTAAATTATATTTTTTTATAGTTATTCAAATAATTAAAATAGAATTATCTAGTTCCATTTCAGTTCAGTGTTTGTTCTGTATTCAGTTGTGACTGTAAATATGGAACGTGTCTAATTTTGTTAACATGGGACAAAACTTATGTTCAAAAGATAATATTGAAAAATAGAATATAAATATAGTTTACAAAAGTAAACTTTGTGTTTATTCATACAAAAATCAAATAATGAAGTCTAGTGTCTAAGTAATGTTATCACAACCATTCACTTCATCATTTTTAGATCTTGATATAACTGGTGTTACTTCTTTATTCATTTATTAAATCTTACTCATTTATCAAACTATGTCACTAAAATATCCTCAACACATTTTTTTTGAGGTTGTGAAATGAGATAATTATTTACATTCTTTGTGTAATGCAAAAACCCTACTCAATATTTCCTGTTTTCTATAATTGTCTACTTTTGCTAGCTCCTCAAATGTCTTGCACCAGTTTCATTAGGTTTCAATCTGAACAAAACAAGGTCGAAACATTGTCATGCTCAATTGGTTAAGTTTATTATTAAACATGGCATGGAACTCCCTGATCAGGAGGGGGATTAGGCCATATTCTTTGCTAACATATAGTTTGAACATTATATCTAGAAATGGGGAATCTACCACAATTTAAAATTTATTTATTATTATTTCCAAAATATGGCTTCTTTGTATAACTTTTTAGGAAAACAAATTACTTGTCACCATGCTTTATTATTCACTAAATTACACTTAATTGAAACAGAAAATAGTTTCAAAATATGAGATACTTTCTAAATAGAACTACATACCAATAATAGAAATTAATGTTAACCTCAAGAAAACAAATATGCATGTTATAGTCTGGTGTTTCAGGGGCCTGTGGAAGAAATATGGTGACAAAAGGGTGATTGACACACCCATCACTGAGTCAGGCTTTGCTGGCATTGCAGTTGGTGCTGCGTTTGCAGGCTTGAGGCCTATCTGCGAGTTTATGACCTTCAACTTCTCCATGCAGGCTATTGATCATGTCAGTTGCAATTGGTAACTTATATATCATTATTACTTTTTAAAATATATTAAAATATATAATACTTTAAGAGTGAGGACTTGGGCTTTTTCACTTATTCATTTTATATCATTAATAATTAGTACAACTCCTTGTAAGACGCAGCCTAAGAATAAAATTGCAATTTATTATAATAAATACTAATAATAATATTCTGAACATTGATCTAGTCCCAAACTAAGATTCCCTGTATTTTGGCTACTAGACAATAATATACATGTAGCCCCTCATCTGTTGACCCCGCTCTAGGAGCACTATGTAATGCAATGTTTTATTTAGCCGTGTAACTGTATTTTTCCTACTCTGACTTGCACAAAGTATAGGGAAATGAACAAGGATGGTGTATAGTGACATCAAAGCACCAATATCCACCAATATGTGCAACATGGCCACCACGGTTGAGTCACAGTTGATGGGATATAAGATAAATGCAATAGATAAATACATCCATGACTCCAATATAAACATGCTCATCACACAAAGTATGTCCCCACGAGGATTTGAGCCCTGGAATCAGTGGCAAGAAGAAGCAAGATCACTGCCATGGTGCTAATCAGTCATTGATAATCTCCATACTCAACAGATATATTGATCACAACAGATGTTTGTTAAATTATAGTATAATGTCTTATTCAGTTTCAACCTATTCAAAATCTAACTATTATTTCAAGTACAAGTATTATTTCAAGTTATAAGTTAGTAAATTGAAATTTAATACTGATATAGAGCTTGGTTATCTTATCAGCCTTAACTAGGTAAAGCAAATACATACCTCAATGTGCTATAACCCTAAGGGATTTTTTATACTGCCTGGCTTGAGTATACATGTCAATTACAGCTCAAATTCTTAAAAATTGAGAACTTATGAAATTCAAGCAGTTTAATATCAAATGGTCTCTGCCTATGCCAATTCTTTGGTAATATAATGGTCAGTATCCCAACTGTCACATGAGAGACTGGGGTCCGAACCCCGCAGAAGAGCCAGGGGGAAAGGTGTGATTGTATGTTTATATATATGTGTGTAGATATGTAAAATCAAAACCCTATCCATTTGATTTGTTGATAAAATTGTAAGTATGTATAATCAAACAGATTTCATAGATAATGTCATTCAACACTAAGCTATTTTATTATCTTATGTGTACATTATCTCAATATTGTGTATTTATATGCACTTGTCTTCAAAAACAATGTCATCAGATACAGAATACATAATACCATACATATGTCTATACATTACTGAATATTCGAAATAAATGAATTATTCCATGGCATTGTTTAGTGCTTAGCTGTCTTAATTTTTATATGCTTTTTATGTTGTAAACATTCATTAGGATGTTTACAACATTAAAAGCATTTAAAAATTTCAACAAAGCCAAAATTTCAACTTTGTAAGCCCAAGCAGTTTAGGCTCTGCGTTGATGAATCACTAAGTCAGGACAAGTAACTATATATGTATATATAATGAATATTAATTTCGACAGTAATTGCTTAACATCAGAAGCCAAATTTTGTAGTCACACCACATAGTAGTACGTAAATGTGTACAGGCAGCGAATGAAAGGTTTGTTAAACCTTTTGTATAAAATGAAACACCTAAGAAAATAATACGTACATCACGCCAATATCCCATAAGGGTAAGCAGAGACCATAATACATACTACATATGTACAGTTACGCCTCTTTCCCATTGGGGGAGGCTAAGACCACTTCTTCTTTCCATTTGCTACGACCGTTTAATGTAGCAGTGGCTATCAGCAGTCCACATTTCGCCCCCGTTGGCAACGAGACGTGTCGGGTAGCGAACCACGACGCCGCCATTTTATAAGGTTCAAATGTGTTAAAATTTCTCATTGCATTCCCACGGCTTAGTGGAGAGAAAAGAGGATGAGGTAGGAAAGGTGTATTGAGTAGGGAATATGGAATTTAGGACAAGAACTATAGGGTATAGGATACTACTATCTTGGAAGTTGTAGGAAGAGACAGTAGTAGCTCGGGGTAATAGTAGTATTTAAGAAAATAATAATAAAAATATATTAAAAGCACTCGTAACAGTTTACAGAACATAGAAATAAACACAGTCATTTCATCATCACCACCATATCAGCCCACAAAGGTCCACTGCTGGATATAGGCCTCCTCCAATGATCACCACATCGAGCGGCTATGGGCCACCTGCATCCACCGATTGCCCGCGACCTTCACCAGGTCATCGGTCCACCTAGTCAGGGGTCTACCCGCATTACGCTTTCCGGTTCGGGGTCGCCACTCCAGCACTTTAAAACCCCGACGTCTATCGGTTTTATGCGAGCTATGTTATAGTCATTAGTAGTAGCACAGTCATTTACACAGAACTAATACATTTGAATAGACACTAACACCATCACACCATCTAGACAACGCTCGTCATTAGCTGCCAATCAGTATTATATACCAAAAGGTATGGTAATTTTAAAATGGTTTAATGTTAAATTTTGTAAATAAAAGATATTAAAAAAAAAACTATACACCGATAATTAAGGGATTCTGAAACCAAATCTTCGACAAATTTGCTTTCAGAACCAAATCCATCGATGTTTGTTTGTACGAGCTTCACGCAGAAACCAGCTGATAGATTTTGGTCGAACTATTACAGTCTTAAGAATTTCAGAAATAGTACCTTATTTCAACTTAAATACTGCGGCATGTTTCATAAAATCGCTCCAGTAGGATTGAAGATACAGTTTGATCCCTGTTTTAGTAGCCCCCGTTAAGGTACGAGAGATCGAGTAAAAGTGGTTCTACGGCTTTTTATATAAATCTATATGATTGTTTCGGGATTTCCCATATAGCTGATAAGTCAACATACAAGCGGGCGGAGCCGCTGGCAAAAGCTAGTACATTAACATATTCAAATGAAAAATAAAATCCTCTAGACCACTATAATCTCTCCACATTGTAGGTAATAAACTCAGCAGCGAAGACATTTTACATGTCGGCCGGAAACGTGCCGGTCCCAATAGTGTTCCGGGGGCCCAACGGTGCTGCATCCGGAGTAGCCGCACAGCACTCGCAATGCTTCGGCGCGTGGTACAGTCACTGCCCAGGGCTAAAAGTCGTCATGCCCTACTCCGCTGAGGATGCTAAAGGTACATACTGAATTTATATAACTTTTTCTTCTTATTTATTAATCCCAGATTCTATTGGGAGCCTCCTACTTAATCTACTATTATAAATATACATACATACATACACTCACGCGAATATCCCATAAGGGTAGGCAGAGACCACAGTATATACTACATACATACAGTCACGCCTCTTTCACATAAGCAGAGACCACTTCCACCTGCTACGATCGTTCAATATAGCAAAGTGGATTTCCGCAGCTCACAGAACTACGACGCCGCCATTTTATGAGGTTCAAAAGTGGTTCAGAAGTTCCTCATTGCGTACCCACAGGCTTTAATAATTTTATGATATTATAAATATAATATCATAAAATTATTAAAAAATCAGATTGGTAAATCAAATTAAAAAAAAACTACTCAGATTGACTAGTTAAGAGCTTCTGAAACCAAATCCGTTGAGGTTTGTTTGTTTGCTCGAACTTCATCCAAAAACCAGCTGATCGATTTTGATCAAACTGTTACAGTTATAAAGATAATATTCTGACTTAAATACTGTGGCGTGTTTAATCATAATTGGTCCAGTAGGATCAATCCTACTGGACCAATTTTAAGAGATCCCCGTTTTAGTAGCCGCCGTTACGAGAGCTTAAATTGGTTCTATGGCTTTTTATATAAATCTATTATTGTGTCGGGATTTCCCAAGTAGAAGAAAGCCGACATTGACGCGGACCGAACCGCGGACAAAATCTTGTAGTAAAATAAAGAAACTCATACGGTGATTATCACCGGAACTTGTGGAGTATACAAACAAATAACTATATTGATATTGTCTATGTATTGGCCTAGTAATTGTCTATTATCTAGATTTTATTGAATAAGTAAGGACGGGAAGAATACAAGTCTGTGAGTTTTCGTTTTAGCTATATGGGAAAGATGTCTTTTGTGAACTCATTCATAGACAATTAACTCTTCCACATGGCTTTACTCGTCCTCGACATATAGAAAAAAATTTGTCACACAAATTGGAATTTTCAAATTCAGCTAGTTACTCAGAAAGATCATTTGATCCTATAGAAATAGATTAGATCCTATGATTCTATAGATAATATATAAAATAGACGTGAGATCTCTGAAAATATAATAGTACTCTTATTCGAACAGTTGTGTGAAATTACTGAAATGTTTTCTCAATTTATCGAAGCACTCTTATTATTTATTTTGTTTGTCTATTCAGGTCTACTGAAATCTGCTATCAGGGACAGCGACCCAGTGGTTGTACTTGAGAATGAGATGTTGTATGGAGTACAATTCCCCATGTCAGATGAAGCACTTGACTCGAATTTCCTCGTTCCTATTGGTAAGATTTATGATCAGCCTGTTAAAGTCCACCACTGGACATAATCCTCCTGCATAAAAGGAGGAATTTGTCAAAACCTCAATGATTAGCATGCATCCTGAAAATTGCAATGCCTATATTGATGCCAGCAAAGTAAAAACAGTTATCTACAAAATCATTAGTTTTCAGGAGAGCGTTATATAACGCGTAAATGTTATAACTTCGTTAAAATAGGCGTGGTTGTCATTATATACGCAACAAAATAACACTAAAAAATTTGATTTTAATGAAAAAATATATCTCCAGATAAACAAAATTTGTATTCAATTATGTAAGGTGAATTTCGCAAAAATGCAGTTGTTTTTTTATTCTTTGCTGCCGTCGATATTACCATAAACAAGATAGTGATACTCCCCTTGACTTTGGTCTGTCCTGGAAGAGATGGAGTGATGCTAATATTATGCTAGGGGCAAAAAACAATTCATCATGATCATATCATCCCACAGACGTCCACTGCTGGACATAGACCTCATCTAATGATCACCACACCGGCTATGAGCCACCTGCGTCCACCTATTACCCGTGACCTTCACTAGGCCTTACTTCACCTAATCGGAGACAAAAAAGCAATTGGTAATATTTAGATTATCTGACCTACTTGTATATTAATAACGGTAGCGATGTGTAAATAAATTGAAAGCTTTGGTAATAAAATTAAATGTCATCACATAAGCTTAATAAATAATTTCTTCATGAGTCACCCTGTTCAACTTTTACTTACCGTATTCATAAATATTAAATATCAAAATCCTTGAAAACATATTCTACATTAATTGTCTCGAGAAACAGTAACCAAAGCTAATCTAACCAGATTTTTATTTTACACAACTTCCTTTTTTTTCATAGTGGCAATCGGCTGCGAATTCGCGCCAATTCTGCCAGTGTCAAGTGTATATATTTTTGAAGTTACATAATACCCCCTAAGTTAATGATACTTTCATAACTGGATACTAGCAGAATTGTACCAAATTGGTCAAACGCCATAAACCAAGAAATGAAGTGATATTACATAATATTCTTCAAGTTAACAATAAAATATCAGTGCTGCAATTCTGATTTTAAGGTAAAGTTTGGAAACCTTAAAACTGATATCTTATTAATAATGTTAAGATGTATGAAATTAGTTTTAAACAAATCAATTCACCAATAAGAATTGCAAATCACAAAGCATAGGTTGCGGAGGATGACGGAGATGACGTTAGATCAGATGGCGTCCGTCATCTGAAGCCAAAACCCTGCTATAACAGCAGACCTTAAGCTGGAATAATGCCACTGTGAAAAACTATGTGAACTAACCTATACCCAAGACACTGTAACAATTATAATGACTTATATTTCAGGTAAGGCTAAAATTGAAAGGCCTGGAAAGCACATCACAGTTGTGTGTGCTGGGAGAGCCACAGAGACTGCGCTAAATGCAGCCAAGGAGCTTGCTGGGCAAGGTAACTATATATCAATAATATATAACTATGATCCATTAAACTGGCAGAGAATACCTCGAGCATTGAATCCGCCTTTACACATTGTGTAAGAAGTTTAAATTAACAAATAACAAAAATAATTTATTGATTCATCGCACTTGGGTAACTGTACAAGTTTCAGTCCCTATTATGTGGACTGTTAACATACACCATTCATTTCACTCAGTTGATAAATCTTCGTAAGGTAATTATGAATGAAAAAAGATCGATAGGCCACGACCGATTTAAGTCCTCCTTTTAAAGACTCATCTGCTCCATCAGACATGGTCGGTCCATTGTTACTTGCTGATTCCGCGAACTATGCCTGTGACTAGTTCCCATATGGATACAGTATGATACCCCTCTGAGATTCCATCAATGTGCCTGCTTGTTTGACTAATAAACATATTTCCCGCAACCACACCTATTCGTTGAAATTTCAGTTAAGTTTTTTTTGACTAAAACCTCTGAGTCATGTCATATTGTATCCCTGTTCCAAATTTTTTTTATGAAAAACTTTTCTATCATAACTTGCTCTTTCGACTGCTAAACGATATTAAATTTAACACGTTCAGTGCTTGTCACTTGGATCCGAGTGGTCGGTGTCGTTGCAGCGGTACCGCTCATTGTCATTGTAAAATTATGATGGCTAAAATCGTGGCTTCATCTAGGTACAATTATGGCCTTAACTATTTCCATATCACGGTAGTGTGGCCGTAGCATATGAGATTACATTCATACACTCACAAAGATATCCCATAAGGGTAGGCAGAGACTACAGTTCGCCACATACCACGATCCTGACAGACCTCTCGCCTCATCTGCATCCATACATTATGCACTCGTTAATTAAGGGTGCTACGAACTTGACCTTTTTAAGACAAGTTGATGATTTGTATGAAATTGTTTTAATGATGTTTATAAATTATAACACTGTTTCCAGGTATCGAGTGTGAAGTGATCAACCTGCGGTCCATCCGTCCGCTGGACTTCGAGACCATCGCGCAGTCCTTGAGCAGGACGCACCACCTCGTCACCGTGGAGCAGGGCTGGCCCCAGTCAGGTGACACCCACGTCGTCACTTGTTACCATACTCCGTTCAAAACTGGCTAAAGCGTTTGGTACATTTTTAAATCAAACACATTTAGACAAGTAATTACCCACTGATGATTACATTTGTTAAAATTTATTGACTTTAATAGTTATTGATTATTTTGAAATTATTTGAATTGATTGTGATTTAAGTCAACATAATGTTAATAAATATATGATATAAAATGAAATTTATGTAATAAACATGGACCGATAACATTAGTTAATTCAGAAACCGTAATCTATTCTTGATTTCTTTGAAAACCTGTTTAATTGTTCTTAATTTTAGGCTCGTTTAGATGGATATTGGTTTGTTTTAAATACAGTAGAAAATGCTCAACCTAAAACGATGGGTCTAGTTGAAATTTTGTACAGTATCTCCTTGTATAACATTGGTGAGCACCTTAGTACTCACCTATGTTAAAGAAATTTAAAAATTCATCCGTATTCATGATTAATTATAAACAGGTTAAAACTCCATTTATAGCAATCATAAAACATCTAACTGTAGTATATACGACCTCGCCTTCGCGCCCTCATGTCTGGTGTTCGAATTCCAGCTGAGTCCGTTAGATTTATTTCCTGGCTTTCATAATTCCATTAAAATCCATGAGGGACATTTATATGGCGTTTTGGTCCCGACAGTTGCTTCAATGCTACAATTCGTAGCAGAAATTGTAGGAGCTCACAGGAAATTGACAGGTGACCTTCGGACATAAGAATCGATCGCACAGCCACATTCCCTGGATGACCGACCAACAAACATTGACTTGGGTCGAAATAGTACTATATATAATAACTTGAATGCATAACGTCGGCAGGCATTGGTGCGGAGGTGTGTTCCCGGGTGATGGAGTCGCCGGCGTTCTTCGAGCTGGACGCGCCTGTGTGGCGCGTGACGGGCGCCGACGTGCCCATGCCTTACACGCGGAGCCTGGAGGACGTCGCACTGCCGCGCGCGCCCGACGTGGTCGCCGCCGTTTCCAGCGTGCTGGGGAACAAGTAAGTTATGTACTGTACCTGAAGAGCCTGAAAGTCCTTGTACTGCCGCACGCACCTGACGTGATCGCCATCGTCACCAGCGTGCTGGGGAACAAGTGAGTTATTTAGTGTAGCTGAATAGCCTGAAAGTACTCATTCTGCTGCACGCACCCGACGTGGTTGCCGCCGTCACCCGCGTGCTGGGGAACAAGTAAGTTATTTACTGTACCTGAAGAGCCTGAAAGTCCTTGTACTGCCGCACGCGC
>WUAW01001105.1:21080-31186 GCA_017165845.1 Thaumetopoea pityocampa | reverse complement strand
CTAAACTAACTTGAATTTCCCTGTAAGATATTTTTAAATCGCTCTATCTAATTCAGAGGTACTCAAACTTTTTTGTCTTGTAGACCATTTGTAATGTTTTTCACTTTTGGGTAGACACCCAAAGCGTATCGTATGCAAGTACAGTTGAATTTTCATCTTTGGTATCGTGTCGAAGCTACGACGTCCAATTACGGGCTAAAGGACATGCTCCATTTGGGCCCAAAAGTGCCGACCAAAGACAAAAATTCTTTACTCCGATACAACATGTCCGCCTGAGCATTTCTTATTAGGACATCAAAGTTGTAGCGCCGTTGTAATTGGTATTGTTCGACTTCACAAAATCTGTCTTAATTAGAAAATGTATGTTCCCAAAGTCTGTCTTAATTAGAAAATGTATGTTCCCAAAGTCTGTCTTAATTAGAAAATGTATGTTCTCAAAGTCTGTCTTAATTAGAAAATGTATGTTCTCAAAGTCTGTCTTAATTAGAAAATGTATGTTCCCAAAGTCTGTCTTAATTAGAAAATGTAAGTTCCCAAAGTCTGTCTTAATTAGAAAATGTAAGTTCCCAAAGTCTGTCTTAATTAGAAAATGTGTGTTCCCAAAGTCTGTCTTAATTAGAAAATGTATGAAAAGACAGACTTTGTGAAGTCAAACAATACCAATTACAACGGTGCTACAACTTCGGTGCCCTAATAAGAAATGCTCAGGCGGACATGTTGTATGGGAATAAAGCACTTTTTTTTCATTAGCCGGCACTTTTACATTTGGACCAAAAATATATGAAACTCGGATGCTGTCCATTGTACAAAATAAAAATAATTCGATAGAATTTACACAATTCTTAGCACCTTACTTTATCAAAATTAGGTATATATTTTAATATCATATCTACACTATTTACAGATCTGTATAATAATATTTGCGCAGTCTTGTGACTTCAAATTTAATTTGTGACACATTGAGGTGGGTGTACTTCTACTGTAGATTTCTTATACTAGACTAGCTTTTGCCCGCGGCTCCGCCCGCGAGAATGTCGGTTTTCAGCTACATGGGAAACCCGAAACAATCATATTAGATTTATATAAAAAGTCATACAACCACTTTTACTTGAACTCTCGTACCTTAACGGTGGCTACTAAAACAGGTATCAAGCTGTATCTTCAATTCTATTGGACCGACTTTGATAAAATATGCCGCAGTATTTAAGACGGAATAGTACATTTAAGACTGTAACAGTTTGACCAAAATCTACCCGCTAATTTTTGCGTGAAGCTTGAACTAACAAACAAGCAAAGATACATCGATGGATTTGGTTTCAGAAACCCTTAATTAGTGGATTCGAGTAGTTTGTTTTTAAATATTTTTTTTTATTTTTGAACACTTTTAATTTAACAATTTTATAATAGTGTATAGATTAAAACGCTTGGTAAACGATCGCGAATCAATCAACCAATCAAAAAATATTGCGAGTCAACAACTAGACACAAGTGAGTCAATTATTTCTTCATCGCAAATGCATCTCATCTAATATCTGTCAACTTCCATTGACTTATGTATAAAATACATAAGTCAATGGAAGACAATGGACACACTGGCGCTATAAGTGGGAAGTGGTCATAAGTTCCACGTACGGTGAGCGACCCGTTCATACAACTCCGTGTGATAAGTATCCGGAATGTTTCATTAAATGACTCGCGTAAGGTCAGGGAGTACTTAGTCTTTTAGCCTGTCCGGCAAATAGACTTAAGTACACGGGTAAGCGACCCCGGGCCCCCTAGCTACTACTGTCTCTTCCTACTCCTTCCGAGATAGTAGTATCCTGTATCCTATAGTCCTTCACCTAAATTCCATATTCCTTTCTCAATACACCTTTCCCACCTCATCCTATTTCCTTTCCTCTCCATTACGGCGTGGGAGTGCAATGAGGAACTTTAATATTTTTGAACCTTATGAGATGGCAGCGTCGTGGTTCGCCACCCGACACGTCTCATCGCTCGCGGAGGCGAAATGTGGGCTGCGGATAGCCACTTTGCTACACCAAACGATCGTAGCAGGTGGAAGGAAGTGGTCTCTGCCTACCCCAATGGGAAAGAGGCGTGACTGTATGTATGTATGTAGTATGCACTATGGACTCTGCCTACCCTTATGGGATATCGGCGTGAGTGTATGTATGTATGACTCGCGTAAATACATGATTTTAATTTTTAATCTGTAGGTTGGTCTGTGAATTTTTAGTTTTAAATCATACTTTGGCGAATGGACCTTCCAGGACTGACGCATCCCAGACTAGAAGACTACCAGCTCTTCACCATTAGGGCTGAATCTGGCCTAATGCTGGCGGTATTAGGCCAGTGTAAGAGGACTGAGGCCGACCACAACTGGGGCAGTACAAGATTCCAGTTCCACCCTACCGAAGTGCAACGAAGCATTTGCCTTAATCTGGCTTTAAGATAAATAACAGTTTCGTGTTTATGCGGTTTTTGCAATGAAAATACGCTAATGCATTTTGACGTAAGTTTTAAACAAAATTTCATGTGCCGAGTTACCAGAAACATTGCGGAAGACTTGCGGCGAATTGCATGTGTTAAAGACACAGGCATAAGAATGGTATAAAGCATTCAAAGCAGCCCGAGAATTGGTAGTTGATTTGCCTCGTTTTGGTTAACCTTCTACGGCTACTGACAGCTAAAATATCGATAGAAGAAGTAAGTGTAAACGAGTCTTACATTTGACTCAAAAGGTGAACATATCTTTTAAGTTTGTTCATAACATTCTAACTCATATTTTGGGTATGAAACGTGTCATCCCACAAGTGGTTGAAAATTAACTCAATTTTCTCCAAACAGAGCATCGAAAGCGCGTCGCTAAAGACAATTCCCAAGCTCACTCGAACACCACTTTCAAAACACATAATAACTAGAGACGTGATATGAGTTTAATAGTATGACATGAAAATTACCCATAATCTTCGGAAATTAATTCTTTTGCACGGATGGCGCAGTGGTTTAAGCGTCCACTGCGCTGTCGTGTGTTGTGGGTTCGATCCCCACACGGGACAACAACTTTGTGTGAACCAAGAATTGTTGTTCTGAGTCTGGGTGTTGTGTTTCCGTTATTTGAATGTTTGTAAAGTGCGACACTGGAATTAATCCTAATGCGGGAGTTGTCTTTATAAAAAAAAAATCTTCGAGAATTCTCGAAATCGAACCGAAACCCAAAAAAACCACATCTTAATTTTCTCAGGAAGACAGACGACGAATATAGAATTATTTATATTAGACCTCATGAGGCGTAAGCGCGAGACTATGCACCAACAACGACCATATTAGTGGAATGACAACACTTACACCTTGATACCCAAAGAGGTCTATCTCGACACCCAGGGGTTGACGATAACCTGCAAGGGGTCCGTGCCAGCTGTCAAAAACACATTTGTAGTTAATGAATCAGCAGTATTAGCTAGGTAGGGGGTCTATCTAAAATCGAAAAACATAGCAAGTGGTCTACAACACCTAAAAGTTTGACGATCTCTGATTTACAGCATGATAATGCACCATCACACAAAGTCGTTATTTTACAAGAATTTTAAGCGAAAAAAAAACTGAATAAAATTTAGTACCGAACTCAACAAATATATCCCCATTTGATTTTTCCTGTTTCCTAAGCTAAAATCACCACTTCGAGGAAAGAGTTTTGAATCGATTGAAGCCATAAAAAAGAAATATCTTAAAGAGCTAAAGGCCATAAAATCAGCCTACGAAAAATGTATACAAAACTGCATGAAACGCTAGCGTAGTTGTAGTGCAATAAGGTCTACTTTAAAGGCAATCACATAAATTTGTATTATCACATAAGTTCTTTTGTATTATTACGATTTTTCGGATACTTACTACACTGAATGTACGTAGATGAATATTTACGAAACTTATGAACACTTATCAAACATATAAACGCTCACAAAACTTATGAACGCTGACCAAACTCATAAACGCTTATCAAACTTATGAACGCTCATCAAACTTATGAACGCTTATCAAATTTATGAACGCTTATTAAACTTATGAACACTCACCAAACTTATGAACGCATTGCGTGTAGCGTTGACATCAAAAAGCCTCTTTAGAGAAATTACAATCTTCTGTTTATGGACCCAAAGTAATATTTTGATTATATTCTTTAGATTTATCAACAATATATAATATAGTAAAACGCAATTTTAGATGTCACCTCCGACATCAAATTTCACCGCATAAAGGACAAAGAGTTATAACTCCGCATAAAGGGTAATAATTCTTTTGAACGGTGAACGAACGAACTACATATTATAATCTGGTAACACAAAAGTGTTAATATAATATGACACAAAAGTCGATTGGAAAAAAATATTCATAAAAATTTATCAAAAAACAGATTTTTTTTAAAGATTTTAAGGTTTTATGCCAACATATATATTATGCTTGATTTAATTTACATTAGGAACAACTTCATAGGAAGCCAATTCATTACTAAATACGTACATATATAGAAAGCGATTCAAGTGGTAGAGGCGACAAAGGTGGGTGCTCCCGTAAATCAGCACTTTATAACTTCATCCAACGATTGTTCATAAGCCTCCCCAAATTTGCTCACATTTCTGACCTAAATGGATGATCAATCTATCAGGCTCGAGGATTCCTTGCTCTATACTGCAATTCCCAATCAGAAATTAAAAATTATGCTATGAAACATGTTAAAATATAGATACATACACTTACGCCAGTATCCCATAAGGGTAGGCTGAGACTACATTTCGCCACATGCTACGATCCAGGCACACCTCTGTCTTTCATTCATCCATCCAGGCTTTATCCACATCCATACACCTTTTCATACACTTTCACACTCTGAAACACTATGAGGAAATTTAACACTTTTGAACTTTATAAAATGGCGGCGTCATGGTTCGCCACCCGACACGTCTCATTTTCCGCGGGGGCGAAAAAAAAAAAAAAGCTTTGCTCCATTAAGCGATCGTAGCAAATGAAAGAAGCGGTCTCTGCCTACCCCAATTCTTCGGTAGTATAGTGGTCAGTATCCCCGTCTGTCACGTGGGAGACCGGGGTTCGATTCCGTGTCGAAGAGCTAGGGGGAAAAGGGCATGATTGTATGTATGTATGTAAATATTACATTATGTATCTGAAAATTTCTGCGTACGTATACTGTTAAATACCAGGCGCCCATAAATCACAAAGAGTATATTTAAAAAAAAATCACGATACAATCCGGCTCGTTTAAGGTGGGTGCTACGGAAATCGGATAACGGTGGTACCTATCGCGTCTTCGCTGCAGGCGTGCGCCAGCGCGCTTTCGAACTCATGTGGAAGGTATACCTGTAAAACAAATTAAAATAATTTTAACATTTAAAAAAATCAGTCTAGTATTGCTAGACAAGTATGTAAGCAACTATCTAATTAATATAATAAGTAATAGATAATAATAGTTTGTTATAAATATTATTGGAATTATTTTGTAGAAGTTTTAAAAAGTAAGTCAGTTTGCTAAAGTGATTGTTTGTTGAGACGACTTCCGATTCAAGATGGCCCCGCCGAGTAATTCGTTAAAAAGAGTATTTATTTTGACTAACAAGAATTTATATAAAAAGAGTGACATCTTTCAACGCCAGTCGATCTGTTACCGCCAAGTAGAGAGGAACTCACCTGATTTAAATAAATTAAATATTTATTGTGGAGAATGTCTTATCGGATAAATAAAACTATTGAGTGAGTACTGTGAATATTTAATTATTTTTGTTATAAGGTAAGTACTTCAAAATGAACACGTCATCTTTAATTTAAAGGAAATGCACGAAATTTTGGTGTGACAACCACAAGTATGTAATCAAAAGGTTGTGAGTTTAATACCGGTCCCGTACCACTGATTTATTTCTAATTCATGTACGTTCTACATTGTAGACATCAATGTATTCAACAGAGAAGGAAAGCTACGTGAGGAAACCTGCATGCCCGCATGGAAGTCTACCAATCCGCACCAGGCCAGTGCGGTAGACTACGGCCTAATCCTCTCCTGATTAGGGAAAATTTGTGCCCCTGTAGTGGATTCAGATATAGACTAAGCATAATGATGATAATGATTTTGGTGATGATGAAGGTACTTTACCCTAAAATATACTTTATGTCAAATGGCATTAGAAAGAAGGATGTCGAAAATGATTGACTATATGAGTTTTTTCCATTATCTATCTATACTATTATAAAATTGTTAAATATCAAATTTTCAGAAATTAAAGATATTTAAAAACAAACTACTCACGTCGACTAATTAAGTGCTTCTGAAACTAAATCCGTCGATGTTTGTTTGTTTGTTCGGGCTTCGCGCAAAAACCAACGGGTAGATTTTAGTAAAACTATTTCAGTCTTAAAGGTACTATTCCGACTTGAATACTGAGGCATGTTTCATCAAAATCAGATCAATTGAAAATACAGCTCGAGCCCTGTTTTAGTAGCCACCGTTAAGGTACGAGAGGTCAAGTAAAAGTGGTTCTAGGCTTTTTGCATAAATCTATGATTATGTCCGGAGTTCCCATGTAGTGTAAAACCGACATTCACGCGGGCGGAGCCGCGGGCAAAAGCTAGTATTTATTAAAACATACACTATACATTAACCTCTTAGGTGCCTACAAGGCTCCTACAAGTGTACAGGACAAGGTTTACAAGGACGTACACGTCAACAGTACCGTGTATGAGGACGTACACGTTGTCAGGATGGTCGAGTGTAAGGTTTCATTTATTTGACCGATATAAAATCGAAAGTTAATTTATATTATTAATGAGTACGGTTGTTCAATTGACCAACTGTCGTATTTTGAACGAACAAGACTGTATAAAAAGGAACGAAAGCTCGGAAAGGGTCTCATTCGAATAGTGGTCGTCAAAGTGTTTGCACGTTATAAGACAAATATTAAACTATATGAGTATACTAGGGTATAAAGTGTATAAGTGTATAAACAGTAAAATAATAATGTTAGTGTTTGAAGATTAACCCAGAAGTGTTTCATTGGTGAAGAGGAGTCTACACAAGGTAACATAGTTATGCAAAAAATACACTTAAAATAGGGAGTATGATTAGTATGTATTTACCTTATCTAATACTGGCGCTATGTGTCCGGAGTCGACCAGTTTGGCAAGGATCTCGAGGCCCTCCCTAAGCCGGTACGGGTCTTCGAGCCAGTCTGTATCAGTTCCGCAGCCAGCTAGCCACTGGAAATAAAACATTGCAAAGTTAGAGAGATGAAACAAATTTTGACCTTGACTAGAGGTCAAGTGTTTTCTGAATTAATTTCAAGTGGAGTGGAAAGATTTAAAGATGCAAGCCGTACGTCTAAGAAATACTTAGTCGGGTCAGGGAGTACTTAGTACTTTAGCCTGTCCGGCAAATAGACTTAAGTATACGGGTAAGCGACCCCGGCCCACCGAGCTACTACTGTCTCTTCCTACTCCTTCCGAGATAGTAGTAACCTATATCTTATAGTCCTTAATAGATTTCTTTTACCATATTTAAGTCAGTACTTGACTACAATACCACCTGATGGTAAGTGGCGATGTAACCTAGGGTGGTAAAACGTAGGCCCGTGGAGAGAGCGCGCTGCGTCCGGCGCGCCCCCACAGAAGCAGGGAGCCAGAAGGGCCCCCTGAGAGAGTTGTAAAGCTCTCAGTGTGAGAGGGTGTAATGACACCTTCCCCCCCTACAGACGAGGCCGTGTAACAACAGCCAAGCCCTCCCGCGGATGATTGTTCCTGCATTTCCCGTACACAAGGGCCAAGACGGACGCCGCTCAGTTTTTTAGTGGGTGCAAGCCCCACATAACCGTCGTGCTGTGCCCTCAGCACGACGGTATCGGTCAGCCATTTTTCTGAGCGATAAAAAAAAAAAAAAAAGGGTGGTAAAACGTACTAGCTTAATAGACACCTACCTATTCACTCTTGACTTAAAGACACGTACAGTACATTAGAGTCAGCTTACTGCTGTCGTTGTCAGTACTATTAAAAGAACTCACCCTCAGCACTCTGTAGGTGTAGAAGGAGGCGGCGAACACAAACGACAGGGGGGCGGGTAGCCGGTCAGAGATCAGCGGCTTCGGGCGGATGTCCAGCAGGGCGCGGCGCGGGGCCGTCGCTCTGAACACGTGTATATTTTTTATACCACGACGGTGGCAAACAGGCTCAAGGCCCGCCTGGTGGTGAGCGGTCACCGCAGCGTGCGGACGGCTGCGACACCACGAGTACCACACGCGCGTTGGCGACCCTTTAGAAATTTACGTACTCTCCTCTTCAAGAATCCCATACTGTAGTCCTTCGAGAAAACTTCAGTAAAGAGCTCATTTCACAATCGGGAGAACATCTTAATAGATTGTGATAAAAGAAAGTTTGACAAGTAGGATGGAAACACAAAACATTATAAACAAAACAAATTACACAAACTAATTTGAGCAAGTGTAAAATATTAGAAACTCTTATTCTACATATATCTTATAAATTAATGTCATACTGTACACCGATCAATTTTGAAAAAAAAAAAATGTTTATTTACTATCTTCCTCAGCTGACAGGAGAAGTACGTAAGTATTTATGCCCGTAGTAAGTAGTTATGCGCAGCAAAAAGCGAGCCATGCCCTAACGTAATCGTTGCAATAAAATGTTTTATGTAAAATCAATTTATCGCAAACGTGGTGTTGTGCAAATTCAAACTTAAATGCCCGAATATAAAGATCAAAATAAATTAGTAATTAATTATCACTCGTTTCAAACGGTAAAGGAAAAATGGTACACGTCGGGTAAGTATATGGGTAAGCGACGCCCCCACCCCCGAGCTACTACTGCCTCTCCTACTTCTTCCGAGGCATTAGTATCCTATAGTCCTATTCCCAAATTTCATATTCCTTTTCTAAGCCTTCCTTTTCGTGAGAACGCAGTGAGGAACTTTAACGCTTTTGAAAGTGATAAAAATGGCGGGGTCGCGGTTCGTCACGCGACACATCTCGTTTGCCGCGAACGCGAAAAGGGGGCTACGGATAGCCACTTTGCTCATAGCAAGTGGAAAAAAGTTGTCTCTGCCTACCCCAATTCTTTGATAGTATAGTAGTCAGTATCACCGCCTGTCACACGGGAGACTGGAGTTCGATTCCACGCCAGAGAGCCAGGGACAAAGCTGTGTCTGTATGTATGTATATATTGAATTATATAGATCGTGTTAACTAAAAAAATTAAATATAATAAAATAGTTTTATTTTACAACCTTGAAATAGAGACCTTGAGTGCTCCTAAAAACATTAAATAGCTGATGCTTTTCTTGAACTTTATGTGAATTTTTAACTTACGTGTTACGGTGTTATTGCACTGAGGTGTCCGAGTATGTGTACTCACTTAAGTAGGATCGAGGCGTTGGCCCTGGCTCCAGGTGGAACGTCAGCTCCGCAGCAAGTGAGAACAGCATCCCAAGGTCCTGTGCGCAAGGCGCGCTGCTCCAAGGTCTCCCACGCAGTCAGCGCGTGATCATTACTCTTGATATCCACAAACTCTTGGGCACCTAATAAGTTAATTTATATAAAATCAGTTTTGGGATAAAATTTATCCGAAGATGCTCTTTGGGTTGAATAAAGTGATCCCATGTTCCTTCTAAACCAGGGGTCCCCAAACTTTTCTGTCTTATAGACCCCTTGCTATGTTTTTCGATTTTGGGTAGTTCCTCACCCTCCACTTAGTTAATATTTAATTTTTGCGCTCATTTTCCAACACTAAAACTGTGCATGTCTGCATAGAAAGCTTCACCAAAATTAAAATTTTAAATAAAATTTTAAAAATAGTCTGTTTAACTGGGCTTGAGACGGAAGGTAAACAAACCATAAAAAAGTTGGTTGGTTGGTCACGTTTGATCGGTATAAAATTAAAGAATATTTTAACATTAAGAAATAATACTATAATTGATAAAGAACCTAACACACTTACACTATATCATATTTAAATGAATGCACGGATGGTGCAGTGATTTAAGCGTCCACTGCGCTGTCGAGTGTTGTGGGTTCGATCCCCACACGGGACAACAACTTTGT
>WUAW01001104.1:129-14342 GCA_017165845.1 Thaumetopoea pityocampa | reverse complement strand
ATTAAACATCACAATAAACTAATATAAAACATTAAAATAAAACTTCAAGTGATGCTTCACTCGGATTGACGCCAAAACTCCACTATACTCCACAAATAATGATTTTTATTAAAGGTAAAACTCAAAATTTTTGATAATAAAACTAAAATTTCTCAACGACTTTTCTTTATTAGTTGAGTGTATTAGAAACCATCAATGATTTTTTTTACTTTATATTTTCTTATCATCAAAACCCGCATACCAAACCGTTATCTAAAAATAAATCAAATTTTACATATGTATGTGTATTGTATTTCAAGAAAATATATAAGTAACATCTAGATATAGTTTCAAAATGCGTATTTTCTTATGTGAATATTATACACGTAAATATTACTTACATTTTTAAGTGGAAGCTAACGAATATTAGAAGACATTGTTTATCTAATCAGCTGAAAATGAGTATATTTGTTGGTCAAAAGCTTAGTACACCCGGTGAACCATAAACAATAAAAAAACTCTATAGTAAATGCAATCAAGTTATAAGTACCTGTGATTCAGGACCAGATGGTTCAAATCTTTCAAAAAAATACAATAAAAACGCACATTTTGGAATGCATTTTTTTATGAGTACAATAGATCCAAAAATATGAATAAAATTCTTTATATTTTTCACACAAATATGACCTCAAAAATTATACTGAGTAAATATATACTATTAAGACAGATTTTGGCACTAACTCTAAAGTAAAATAATCGGCGAAATATCAAAATGAAGCAGACCGTTTTAATTATTAAATATTTTGTTACCTTTTAACTTACATCGAATATTACAAGAGAGATAAAGACAAATCATTTCTGACATTAAGAACGCTGTTTATTTAGAAAGAAATGTAATAGATATGTACAAGAATTTAGACATAAATGCACGTAACGACGGATTGTTAACAGGGACCCGGAGGTAAAAATAATATTCAGGTATAACGGCCGAATTAATATTCAATAAAAACAAAATCCTCAGAACGAGTATTAAAATATATATAGTAAGATGAATTTACACACAACATTTTAGATGAGGAACATTTCAATTAAAGTAGGGCCATTTTAACCCATTTGGGACCAAATTTTTCACTACAATTTTTGATTATTTTAAGTTAGTTCGTGGTGTTATTAGTTAAATTATTGCTTTTGTTAAAAAAAAAGCTCTAAACATCTAGTTACAATTGTTGAAAAAATGTTTCCAATTGGGAACGCTGTAAGATGTATATAATTTTTATAATCTGCGAACGTAAATGAAATTGATTGTTTCCATTTGGGATGCTTCAAATAGTAATACACATATTTAACCCTTCATCAAAATAACCGTACAACGGCAGCCACAGAATATTTCTTCTTTTCAAAGTTGCAACGGCATGATTAGACAACTTTTTTCGGCTACTAAATATATATTTTAATAATGAAAAATAAGACAATTTACGATTTATTTCGACTAAAAAAAACCTTTATACTAACAGATGTCAAATGTGGTCAATTAAAACGACCCTACTTTATCTCAATTTAAAATGTCGTTAAGCTGACATTTTAGATTTTAATCTGAGGATTCCGAATAATTATGGCCGCACATGTCCTAATAGCCTACCCTCTTTTTTACAACAAAATAGATACAAATACTGTAAAGTGCTATTTGGAATCTTACAAGAGGTCTCTTAAGTTTAGTATCATCTTATTGCTTTCACACCAGTTTCATAGTTTCATAAAGTGGTCATTCATTATTTGGACCCACAAACATCAAACAGCAGACCCGCCTCCGAGCTTTGCACCACCATCGCACGAAGTAATTTTTAACACAAAAGTACTTTGAATAGAAGAAAATTTTTTGTTTAAAAAATACTTTCTTTACATGTGTGAAAGAATTGTATATTTTTTTTAAATTATCATCATAAGTATAATAAATTATGATAATTTGGTAACCCTGGTGAAAGATAAAGGAATGGCAACAGAGTAGCTTATGTGACGCAAATATCGATTAACGAATTGGACACTTCTCTATGGGACAAATCCGTAGCACCGTTAACCAGAGATGATATGTAGAAGAGGATGATGTGTCACAATCGTAGTTATGTGATAAACTGCAGTCTCTGCCTATCCCCTTCGGATACTACCGTGAGTATGTACGTAGTACATCGTACATGACCGTCTGAGATCTAAACTTTTACAATACCGACTCAAAACCATTTTTAATGTTTTTGAATTTTTAATGTGCGACAGAAGTATTAATCTTCCAATTTAAAAGTTTCTTGGTTTATTACGAATGTCGGTATTCTATGATAACATTGATTAAAAAACAAATATATTACAGGTCCTGATTAAAAACTATATACAATAAAACAAGTCATATTCAAAATAAAAACAATTTTATGTTCTTATCATTAGGAAGACTTAAAAACAGCTTGAGCACTTATACATGTTAGACGCTCAACGCAAAATAAATTAATCTGTATTTTGTTCCTCCTGTAAAGTTTATCTAGATGCAGATAGATCTCAAAAGTTCACGGACGATATACAGATATTTTTTTTAAATGGACGAATTTTTTTAAAGGCTACATTATAGGCTAGGCATAGGCTTTCTATACGAGCCTAACAAAAACTAATCATAAAATAATTAGACATATTGATTATTCATTGATCTCACGCACATTTAACGAGCAACAAATAATTGAATTTTGGCGGTAGGTGACAAAAACTTATGAAAAAAAATTGTTGATATATTAGACTATTATTATTTCATTTTTACGGCGAACACCTGCCTAGTTCAAGGAACAGTACGGCCATTTTGATTAGGCCACATTTGACATCTGTCAGTATAACGATTTATTATTCAAAGTTAATCTTAAAATTGTCTTCTATTTCATTATTAAATATTATTTAGTAGCTGAAAGAAGTTGTCCAACTGTGCCGTTCTAATTTTGAAAATATGAATAATATTCTGTGGCCGCGTTGCAAGGTTATTTTGACGGAGTGTCAAACGTGCCCCATTACAATAGCCCCACTTTATTCAAGTATATAGGCTGAACGATAATGTAATGATAAAGATCTAGATAACTTGATAATTAACGAAGCTTAATTGCTTTAATGTTTTAATACTACGAAAAAATAATTCTGAGTTTTGTACATGCTATGTAAATTTGACATGTACTGTGTATATATTTTACGTATTGTACATGCAGATATTATTTATTAGTAATGTATTCAGCTGTGCGCTCGTTTAAAAGCACAGATTTATTTTAAGTACTTGTGAAACAGTTATAGAAGATACATAGATAGAAAATCTTAGATAAATATTTTATACGATATCAGATGCCGATATACAATTTAAAAAAAATACTTAATTTTTATTTCAAAACTAAGTTTTAACAGAAGAAATGAATCAACCCTCTTGGCATTCCCTTACATTGATTAAACAGTATAATAGTTTCTTTACTGAAATACTGTATATTTATGCGAGCATACATCTTGATCAAATCAATGACTTGTATTCATAATTACAATAAAAAATATTAAGACTGCACCAACGCAATTCTTGTGACATATTTCGTTACAATACTATTTACAGCTGCATTAATCACTATATATTAAATATGTATAATAACAGTCTCTAGACATTGATAAAGGTTCAAAGACCGATAGCTCGTCAAAAAGCGTATGATATATTTTTTATCAGCAAAAGATATCTTGCGCGGCCTTATAGTGCGAGCGATTGAGCTGACCGGAGCAAAGTTACCTGCTCCGAACAATCGCGATAAAAACTGACTATACGCGGAACAAAGACAGCAATAGACTCGCACTAAGATAATTGTGGCCGACTTAGATTGCGTAAAGTATAATTAATGTACACCATCCCCATCCAATTACAACATCCGCTTCCCTATGATCTGAAAAAAAACCAATGTTTGTTTTTAACATATTTGAATATAGCCTTAAATACAAATCTTTTAGTAGCAACCATTGAGACAATTATACATTCTTAAGGGTCCAAGGAAGATAACAATCATCATCAGTCCACCGCTAGACACAGGCCTCTTAAAAAGGAGTGATTTGTCATGATCTCCATGCTCGGCAGGCTTATTTATTATTTATTTAATTTATTGTTCTTTATTGTACACAAACAGATAAATATATTTGTAAAGAAAGAATGAAAAAAGATGTACAAAGGTGAGCTCAACTCAAAAATTAAGTTTCAATACAACCTTAGAGGGTAACATATATTTAAGATTAGAAGGAAGGTAGGGTCTATTGTACTAGGTACAGGAGCATACATATATCATTTGGTGATCGCAGTAGATTTTGATTGAATAACAGGATAACGCTGCTACGCGTTATCCTCGTACATCCCTCAGCAGGTTTCCACAGCATCCATGGGAAGAGATGGAGTGACGCTATTATTATGTTAGCGCCACACACCATATACAATAGTAATACCAAAATAATTACAAACTATAATATATTTTTGAACTAAGATTTTTATAACCTGACAACCATTATCTAGATTCATTTTATTTTTTTCAAGAATTTCTAATTTAAAAAAAAAATAATACTTTTGAAAATCAACTGTATAGGAATTCCGAATAATTAAATTTGTTTTGGTGTGACGAATGTTCCAGAAGGTACATTTTGCACTGTCGCTGGGCACTCAAGGGTCTGCACATGAATTTCAGTATAACTACAGTACAACTCCCTTTTTTCAGAGCCATACTCAACTGCCCATACACCTCTAACAATTGACAATGAATTTCAAAATTATTAAGACCTTTTGTATTTAAAAATCAAATCGGTGCGCACGTATTCAATTTTATTATTAGTTCTACAACTAAATGAACGCTATTACTACGCGTGGCCATTCGAAACTGAGCAGCCGAGCGAATCGCATGCCTGCTTATTTGGGAGTGGAAGAATCACTACTCACTACAGTGTGATCAACAACCTCATTAACAGTTATTCTACGTCCACAGAAGATAGGATTTTTTTTATGATTACCCTCGTAATTTCGTCGTTATTTTCGTAATTATTATTTATTAGATACTAACTTATGGTGACTGTACAGTCGGTCGGCGCTGCGTCAATGCGAGTGTAACTTGTACCGGTAGACCAGCACGCTAGCCACGCCCACCAGCAAGCCCAGCAGCAACGAGCCCCACTTCAACATCTGCAACCACACATCGTCATCATGCCTTTTGATGTCCGGGGCTTACACATTTCGCAGAGGGCTTAGAGACGTCACGACACATATCTCACGGAATAAATGGATAATATTATTGTGCCGATTCCACATGGCACACAGACTTACACATCTTTTATTAAATTTTGTGTTATTACTTAGAAATGACCGGGTATAACATTTAGCTTAAAATTCTATGTTCATTTCCTACGTCTGTTTCCTATATTTAACTTTTCTCTCATTCCCCTATCTCCTCATCTTAAATAAACTTCACTTCTTAATTTATGACTTTGTGCCAGTTTGATACAATTCTGCCAATAACCGTTTTTGCGAGTGTCATAACATAAACTGGAGTGAGCGGTGAACTTTATAATATGGCCGATAAAATGACGGAAACAACAGATACTAAATATTGTAACATACTTTTATCTATTTGTTTAGTGTGAAACACTTCCACCACGTTACTATTATGTATTGTATATATTATATTTATATACGAGAATATGTGGTATGCTCGATGTCTGAGCGACACGACCCGGGATCAGCAGAATAGCATCGTCGGGTATGCATACTGCCTGGCATCATGCTGAGCTGGGTTCCCACTTGGTATTTAGGGTTTTTTGTCTGGGTCCCTCTAAGGGAAAGCAAGTCCCTCCTCCCCCGAGAAGTGCCCGAAAGAGCGAAGCACTGAAGGGCAATGACGGGTGAACCATAATGTATGTGAAGCCCCTCTAATGTGTAGATGAAGGCCACCGTAGAGTTATTAGCGAGGAATATCCTGACACCGAGCCGCCTCCGCCACTTGCGGTAGTCAAATGATTTTCTCAGCGTAAGCAAATAGAAAAAGGTGTGCTGCTATTGCAGGGAATATACCTGTAAGACGGGTTCAGATGACTGACTGCCGACTGACGACTTCACTTACATGAGTGAGACTGATAATTCTGTAATTTTATCTATTCTGAACACAAACGGAATATACTATAATATAATTATCATTTTCCTAAAAATGTCCTTTAATTTGCCATTTAACATTACTTCACAGAATTTGATACTTATAAACGATACTATGCGGTGACGCAATTATACAGACTGTTTTTTTTTAAATCAATGTGTTTGAACCACGGTTAATAATTTTTTTAAATCTATTTATACCGGTTTTGGAGCCACCACGATGACTCTTCTTTGAGCACTTCTCGTTATTCCCTATCCCTTAGGAGTTGCCATCCATACCTAGTTGGAAAATTCATCCGAATATACATATATTCATGCGCAATAAAAATATTCCATCTACCTATACTTAAGAACGTACCTTGGCTCTAGACGACTTCTTTTCCGGAGATGGCGGACTGTTGCTCGGCTGATCACTAGTGCCCAGCATACGCTTAGCAAGCTTCCTCTCGACGGAGCGGTCTCTGTTAGCCTTTTGTTCGCATCGTTGAAGTTCTTTCCGAGTGCCAGGGTCATCTGGCGCCGCGGCAGCGGCAGCTCGCGCAGCTTCTAGAGCTTCAGAGTTGCGCCCCATCGCGGTCAGAATGCGAGACTTCCGGTACAGAGCTTTGGCGTTTTGTGGTTGGCAACTGAGCACCCTGGTTACGGCCTGAGAACAAACCAAACCATCAGTCCAATGAGGTCTACAACTGGACACAAGCCTCTCTGGCTTCATTTAACTTCATTCATTCACGTATATTCTACACCAGTGGTGCTCAAAATGATCTATATCGACCCCCAGGGGTCGACGATGACCTGCAAGGGGCCCACGCCAACTGTCAAAACCGCATTTGATGAAAAGTGTCAATCAAAAGTGAAAATCATTACAAGTGGTCTACAAGACAAAAAAGTTTGAGGACCTCTGGTCTATATGATTGTTATAAATATATTCCGTAGAGCCTGTATGTGATTGAAACATCACGCTGAGTTGACGAACATGGTGATAAAAAACTGCCTACATAAAATGATAGTTCTATCGACTCTGCATCAATTATTATGTAAATTGTATCCTGATCATGTATACAAATAAGCTCAGCAGGAATGAGCCCCACCTCCATAAACCTTCATTGGTAGCTTCAACTTAGTTCTAGTTTTGGAAGTCACTAAAACATCGATGCAATATCATATTTACTACGACTTTTACTATAGATATTCTTTAACAACCCTACAGTGTGAATTAGTGGTGCTGAATGCAGGCTTACATAAAAGCAGTATCGGTATAATCTCTACGTTTGATAGTCATATTAGAAACAATAGGGGACAGTTGTGTCGCAGGTTGATGCTGTTGCCTATTATAGTAGCGTAACCCTCGGCTGGTTCCGCCCGCATCCACGGAACATGATGGAATGACATTGCTAGGTATTCTTATAATTAATAAAACTTCCATCGTGATCGTATCAGATGATGCACAGCATAAAAAAACCGCATCTAGAAGCATTACATTTTTCATCAGAGATCTTTATCTAATGTAGATTAGCACAAAGAATTTTTGAAAAGTCATCCCCTTAGGGTGTTAAGAGTTGAATGGTTCCTGAGATGGGCAGTCGCCCGTTGGGCATGGCTGGTTCCAGGTAATTCCCGACACGTTTAATTAGTTACAAGTTCATCATCACCAGCACTTGGAAGTCCACTAACGGACATGAACCCCCCTCTCAAAAAGCAGGGATTTGCTGTCCACACTTGGCAAGCGTTTTGGAGATCACAGTAGAAATTTGAATAACAGGATAACGCTGTTTTCTATTGTCCTGATATATCCTTTAGCTGGTTCTCACAGCACATCCACCGGAAGAGGTGGAGTGACAGTGTTATTATGCCGGCACCACATATCAAGTTATAAGTTGTTATTAACACTATGCCGTCCGGTGGCACCACGTTGGTGTCATGAGAAAACTATCGGGCGATTTCGAGAAAATAGTGTGACCGGACTGAGAGCTCATTGGAACTGACGATAAGATTAGTAAACTTGACGACTGTCTCCCAAGAACCTCGAAAAACCGCCGGCGATAAGCGAAATGGTGTAATGTCAGTTCCACCGGCGCGACACAAAACAATCTAGATAAAACGTGCGGACGGCACAGTGTTAGTAGCGGTTTAAATAACTCACTTGTAACGCTGCCTCATAGGCTCCTGCCTTTAGTTGTGCGGCCGCCATGTTGTTGTGGACCCTGAGTCGTTCTTCCAGCAGCTTCTGGAGTGCATCGGAGGTGGGCGCTAGGTCTCCGGAGGGTGTGGGCTCGGTGATACCACCCTCGCTCTCGTCGAGGGCGTCCAGCGCGCGGCGGTACAGCTGGACGGCGAGCTGTGCTTCCCCGCGACTGTACCACCAATTTCCACGAGCCCTTCGCCGCACACTGACCAACATACATATTAGATCAGAGGTCCTCAAACTTTTTTTGCCTTATAGACCACTTGTAATATTTTTCACTTTTGGGTAGACCCCCAAAATGTAGTTTATATAACATTGTTGTAAATTTATTAACTTCAAATGTGTTTTTGACAGCTGGCCGTGGACCCCTTGCAGATTATTGTCGAACCTTGAGGGTCGATATAGACCACTTTGGGTATCACTGTATTAGATCATCTGAACCTAAAGCTTGTCCTTAAACTAGGCGATTTGACATCATCTCCACATTTGGAGATTGCAGTAAATGTTCCCTTATCATACTACCTTGTTTAACATCCCGAATTGGTCGTAGTCTGCTATTTTCAATATGTACGTATTAATAATAAAATACTTAAGGAAAACTTCGTGGGGAAACCTGCATGGCCGCATGGGTGTGTGAAGTCTACCAACCCGCACTAGGCTAGCGCGGTAAAGTACGTCCTAATCTCCATCCTGATCAGGGGTGGTCCGTGCCCCTATGGTGCAGACGAATGTGGACTGGGGATAATCGTTAATGACAGATTTCGGTCTAACGTCTCTCAGTAGACCCCACAATCCCTCCGACGAATTGTATTACCCGAAAACGGTTGGGATTCACTTTTTTATGAAACTTCCGAAACAAAGGACAAGTCTGTAATATACATAACTATGAATCCTATCAATCCAAAGGTTGTCTAAAAGATCTCGCATACTGCGATAAGACCACCCAATGTACACTTTCTATTTCTTGTTTACTATGTTTCCCGATTCGAGTGAAACTCTAGTTTATCTATCTGTTAAATTATTACATAGAAATATTAGAAACTAATAATAATTTCTAATACTCGTAAAATTAGATACAAAATTCATATAATACGAATGTAAATTATCTTAAACAAAACTCACATCTATATCCCAGGAAAAGGAATTAACGTTAGGGAATTAGACCTCTGTCTAGCCCTCAATTCCTAAGAAATTGCTAAGTACCTAGAGAGATACGCAGCAATTACCGCGTATGCTAACCAATGTGACAGGGAGTTTGCCCCCGTTCTTCGGGTGCAAATCTCCTTACGGTAGCTTTCCTTTATCTAAAGTGTGACTTTATCAAATAATGATCCAAACACATAGATTTTTGAAAATCCAGACGTGGAATGATGATGTGCAACGTAACTAAACCCATAATTTTAGTTATAAATGAATGAAACCATTTAAATTCCTTTATCAAAACAAAGATATATATGTCGAGTCTATATTTTTGATGTTATATAATATTCTTCAAGTTATCAAATAAAATATCGGTGTATCACATTTTATTGCTTCTTGAGAGTTTTGAAGTCAATCCGATGAATACTCTTGTTACATTGAGAAATTTTTAATATCAATAGTCGGCATTTAACCGAGAAGGTTTGTAGAAACAAGCAGTGCAGTTTGCTATTGAGCCAAATAGTTTATGAGTATCTCAATCACACCAAACATTTTGAAGTGTCACACATGCTAATCTGCCTTATCTTTGTTATGTTCCCAAAATAATGGTGGGGTTATCTTCTATTAAAAAAAATATGTACCATTTTGAATGAATGGTTTGGATCGAGCACAAAGATACAAGACAAGGCATTTTTAATAGGACTATTATTATCCACAATCTTACCCGATTTCCATTCTTTCAGCAATAGACAATGTTTCGTGATCTGGTTCTTCAGTCCAGTCCTGCAGTTCCAGACGTGCTTCTAGCCATACGTCTGGTCCAATCGGGGGTCCGTCGTACTTTGGGCTGTTCATCTCCCCCACTAAACCTAGGCTGTCGCCCGGCTTTAATCCCGCATCGCCAAACCCGAAGCGGGGGGCAATTCGTAACAGACATTCCTCTCCTCTGTACATAAGCGTCAGTGCTAAGTCTATGCCTTGTAATACCTAGAAATTATAAAACGGACATATTATCAATGTGATAATATTAGCCCATTTTTACGTAGCGTCAAAATATGTTAATATAGAAGGATATATTAATTAAATAGCGATCGCCACACAGAGCGGCTATGAACCACCTGCAACCACCTATTGCCGCGACCTTCTGTCATCGGTCCATTTAGTTGGAGGTCGACCCACACTACCCTTTACTAGTTTGGGGTCGCCACTCCAGCACTTTATATATATGGATGATAGAGGTGGATCGTTGACGATTTCATAATCGACGCAATGACCTTTATCGTCAACGATAAACAGTCCAAATTTCGACTAGTTTACGTCGTGAACGTGAACATATACAAATGCAATTATTAAGAATTTTTTATGAAGATCTACATTCAGATCAAAGATGAACTTAAAGTCTGCACAACTATTGTCTTACTTTTCCAGCTTATGGGAATAAAATGAATAAAATGGACAGACCATTTTATGAAAGGTTTACCATAAAGAATTTATTGTCTCCAAAACAAATGAGTATGTGAAACACAGATAAGGTATTGTCATTGAAATAATTTATTATGATAAAAAGTATAATATTAGATCATTGAATAATCTATATAAGATACAGGATAAGATAATAATAATGGGAAATTCAAGTCAATAACTGTTTACAAAAAATTTATCTAAGAGGCATTTAATTCTCTTCTGCCAATGAACAATATAAGAAAAAATGTGGATATTGGGGTGTGTATAGCATCCCAAAACTGGGACCTAAATCAATACCCAGTATACCCCTGCTGAACAATGAACGGGACAAAAGTGAAAATGCAGTATTCTCTATATTAGAATTATCAGGATCAGATGACAGTTATCACACACAAAACATTAACCAATAAGAAAGCAAGTTCTGGTAGTGAAAACAAGATTTAAAATGCCAGACAAAAAAGAATGTAAGAATGATAGAAAGGTGATAGTTAACAGTGCCATTTAAAATTATTAAACATGTTGAATCTGAGACAGATATTGAATAACCATTGAAATCTCATTGTGACATTTTAATGGTATACACCATGACATTTTAATGGTTATTCAATTTATTTCAATCAATTATATCCATTCAGTTTAAATTCGCATTTTGGATGAATAGGCTGTTGAGCCTATCAAGAGAAACCAGTAGTTTGAAATATACTTCTAGAAACATGTTATAATGACATATGGTAACATAATATTACACGGATACCATATCTATTTTTAAACATTTTACTTAAAAGTGGTTAATTATAATTTCACCATTTGAAGACTGGGATCAGTTATATATATAGTTGTTAAAACCACTTAAAGATCAATTTATTGTAATGGATTCTTAAAAATACATATTAAATATACCAAAGCTCTTATCAGATAAATCAAATATTATTAAGGCCATAATTGCAATATAATTATGTTGCAAATGTGAATTTAATGAAATTTAAATCAATCATTAGAGAGACAAAAAAGCTGTGAATTTATTCTCTTATGCAATTTACTTCAGTGGCACCCGGAACTGATGTTCTTTACATTATTTTGTATTTGGAAGTAGTAGGAACCCAATTAAGAGTAATGATAATTAGATAGATAATATGAAAAACTATTCCTAAGCTTAATAAAAGCTGCTGATACACTCACAATTAATTTGTAATGATGATGTTCTTGATTATAATGACTTATAGCCTATGCCTCTCCTTGATATTATATCTACCACTCTGCCAATTTTCTATACATTCTGCTGATCGGTTGAAATGTGAAGAAGTGAAAAATAGATAATCAGACGAAAGTCAATTTGGGCATTTAGAATTTAAGGTGGAATAAAAACTTCAAACTGCATGCATACACATACATGTATCATATTGAACCCTGAAAACTTACACTTCTCACTTGTAGATTGTATAGCAAGACTGCACCAACCATGGTCTATTTTCAACCACTATTGGTAGAACCTAATCAAAATGTAAAGGCAAATAAATGTTATAATTTGTTTCACTATACAATCTGTAAATATGAGTTATAAGTTTAAAAAACATTAGTTTATAACACTTGCTTTTTTCAGTTGTGTCAAAAGCTATAATAAACTACATACATATATACTTACTTCATTATCACCCAGATATATTTTCGTCTGGTCTTTTCTCTCTACAACAGTGTCATTGTCCTTGATTTTGATCTCATAACTAATTCTGCAAATGTCACCTCTTTGTGGTCTCAAACCTTTTGATTCATCGCCAACTTTTAATATCTACAAATATATATATTGTTCATATTTTATTTTTAGCATATATATTTACATATCAACCTTGGAAATGAATGTTAATATTTTTCTTATTATTCCAAATTAACATTTCTTGGTTTTAAGATAAAAACAACATGCTATAATTCACATAAGAAAAGCATGCTTTAGAATGTGCATATAATTGGGCAGCATGACTAAATCCTGTGTAAAAACTATTAGCAACAGTATAAAAATGGGGAAAATAACAACTAGCAGTTGGTAGTTCTTAGTTTTACACTCCTAACATATACTTTTATTAATTCTTCAGGTTAGGTCTACTGAAGCTTATTGACTTGAAATATATTTGATAGAGGACCAGCAGCTAGCAATTCATACTAGTTTATTACCATATATTTAATGGCACTCGCCGGCTGCTACCACAGCAGGCTGGCTTCGCTCGCTTTGTTCTTGAATTTTTTATAACAACCTAACATTCTCCTCCTCGCTTCTTCCATGGTCACACCTATTTTGGCCATTTTTTGTGTTATAAATAGGGCTTTTAAACTGTAGAAAATGCACAAGCCGAGCTAGCGAAGCGAGCGTGCCCCTGCAGCGGCTGGCGAGTGCCACTAAATAATAACAATAATAAACAAGTGTCAATTGCCCCAAATGTGACTACAGCCATGGGTCCTCTATCGATTAAAAATTATTTCAGGTCAATAAGCCCATGGGTCCATAATATGCACATTTACCTAAAATGGTTATATGATCCCATTAAAATATATAGCAATTATGTACACTATAATTAATATATAAATTTATGCACACATTCTAGAAATTCAGACCCTCTTTTAAAAAGGAATTGAAAAATTGAGAGCTATTATTTACCTATTGTTATTATTACCTTTTTAAGTAGTGCACCTGACCCCAGTAGATCTTGCCACTCATCAGTTTTAACTTCATTTGCATTTTCTTTCATGGCAGAGGCAGCTGCTTCCGCTATTTTCGCCTCTTCGATCTCATGGGCCGCTGCAGATGCGAGGTCCTCGAAGGAACTACTCTCAGACTTGTCCACTAAAGCACCTTCACTCATCTAAAAACAACGCATGGTTTGTGTTAATCGCAATACGCAAAATACGTAATAATGTTTACAATTTTCGTATTAATCACATATCCACATGTTAATAGAACCAGTAATTCAGTGTTAATACCCTTACCTTGTTTATAAATAATAGGTCACAAAATATATTCTTCTGTAAATACTAAAATTATACGAAATGCAGATTTATAACTTTTATGAAATTTTACAGATCTATGACAATTCAACTTTTTTTTTTAATTTTATTTTATGGCTCGGTTATATATCCATAGAATAAATTTTATATGTCGTTGCGGAACCAGCGTTTAGTTGTATTTAGCGCCATCTAGCCATTTAAAACGTCACTTCACTTAACTTCTTGGTTTATGGCGTTTGACCAGTTTGGTACAATTCTGCCAGTATCCAGTTATATAAGTATCATAAA